>JASDQU011104194.1:14009-25502 GCA_032191745.1 Picea mariana | reverse complement strand
CAATGCAAAAAAGTATGACTAGTGCTTTTACTATTGGGTTAATGGAGTCAAATAAACAAAGAACTAAAGAAGCTACCTCCTTGGGGGTGTAAGCCCTTTTACTTCCCAAGGGAAGTTTCTCTAGCTAGGGTTTAAGCTAAGAGGGTGTATGCCCTTATACTTCTCTTAGTAAATCCTTGTATAATCAATGGTGGGGGTGTATGCCCTTATACTTCCCACCTAGTTCCTAGCATAACAATACTTGACTTGAAAAAATGATAGCATAATAGTAAAAGACCATACCAAGATCAAGAGAAATGCTAAGATAATCCACCATAAGAGCTAGAAAACATCATCCAAGGCTAGCACTAGGCTTCTCCATCAACCATTCATCAATGTAGCCATAAACAAGTGCACAAGAGACAAAAAGAGCCAAGTATAGCGAAAATTCCAGACCAAGTCTTCTCACAATGAGGGAGAGTTATGTTTAAAATGAGATCTTATGATCTCTTATTTATACAAATGTCACCAAGGTGACTTGTCCACAAATTAAGGGGTAAAACACAAGATTAGGGGTCAACCGCCCTAATCTTGCCCCCTTTACAAAGTAATTCATTTAAAATTCACTTTTGCACATAAGAAAACCCCAATTTTAGAAGGACGTCTCCCCTTTAGGGGATGTTTTGCCACTTTGAAGAAGCCGTTGGTGTTGGAGAAGCATGGGTAGGTTTCCAAAGGCCACATGTCAAACATCTAAGCACTCTCATCATGGTGAAGACCCTCTTCTCCTCAAAACATCCATGTGTCAACTGAGTGGCACCTCACCACCATGCCCTAGCCCCCCAAGCATGACGTTAAGCTCAAAAATAGGACGTTTTTCCCCTCCTGGGCAAATCGTTTGGCAAGTGAGGGCTGGGCCATGTTATCCAAGTCATCATAAAGGCCTTCCAAGTCTGATCTCTCTCATCCGGCATGCGGGCCCCTGACATCCAACCTGTGGACTTGTGGCCCCATGGAAGCCCAAGCTAGGCTTGTTCTCCTAAAACTGTCCACCAACTAGGTCCTGCAAAGACAAATGAGCATGCCCTCTAAGGATCTCAAGTCATAATATCATGATAAGTGAATCCAATCAATAAATAAGCCATCTAAGCATGTGCATCAAAGATCACTATATCAAACAATTAACTGCTCAAAGACACTATGCGACTTGTCAAGCTTGAATATGGGAGGGTTCACGAGGTGTCCTATTGGGTAGATCTTGCCCTAGGTCAAGGAGAGTTTCCAAGAGATCCCTCTGTAAGCCATGTAAAGTGGATGAAGTGGTTGGGTTCAAGACTAAATGGGCATAGGGCTCATGACATACAAGGGGTCGTAGTGTCTCATTCATGGGTGTCTTTGTAGGGGGCGTGTGGTACCTTCGTTCGCAATGCATTTTTTCCAAACCCATCAATTGCCTTTTATCTTTCTTTCTTTGTATTTTCTTTCATAATAGCATAAGGAGAGATTGAAGGTCACTGCCCTGGCGTGGTGACCAGATGATGGCAATGTCACCCACAAACACCTAGTGGAAATCAGAAGGTTGGCTTGTGATGAGACCCCCTTTCTCTCAACCATGCAACTGAGAGCCATTACCTTGGTTTCGTGACTAGATGATGGTAATGTCATACCACTAGATATTCATGGACGTGATAGGTCGGCTCGTGATGAGACCTCCTATCCTTCAACTAACCTTTTAAGCATTCTTTATTATATGTGGGTCCCCTTTACTCAAAGATAAGCGTTTCATTGCTTTCTTGGGTGATCCCTGGGCGAAGCATCTGGAAGGTTTATATAAGGCTTTTATCTTTTACCCAACATCAACCCTTTTGGGCCTTCAACCCCTTCTTCCCATAGATTGAGGGACAACCCCTTCTTGGGTCAATACACCGTAAAATCCCAAGAGATAAGGAAATGGAGGGGAATAATGATGGAAAGTGGTAAGTATGGTCGGGAATGGTACAATGGCTCATTAAGGGAGTTYYTAKTAGCAAAYCCATTCCCAAGGAAAACCACTTACTAGGGCACAATGTCAACCACCAAGGTGAAGCAGGGCAAAAGGCATAATGTCCAAGCATATGTCATGAAATCTAGAGCAATCTAAGATACAACAAAATCAAATGACTTGAATATTGAAATGATGCTCACCATAATACTGAATTGTATCTCATGGAGCAAGGCCCACTGCCTTTCGAAAGCCAGCTGGTGTGGTGGATGCCCTCTGCAAAAACTGTGACCATATGTTGTGGTGAGTGGGTTTTCCATCTGTGCAAAGGGTACTACTGGTCAAGTAGTCTCTCGACACTCCATATCTGCAACCTGAGGACCTCGAGACATGATCTCCTTAGTTATCCACAAAATGGGGATAACATGTTCCAGGTCTCAGGAATAATTTGCTTTTAATTTGGTCATGGAGGATAAGGGATTTGCTGTTGAGTTCAAGAACCAACAAGTCCTCATCCAGTGAATGATTCTATCCTAGATACAACTCGAGTAATAGGGGTCAGAGAAGGTAATCTGTATAGGTGGCAAGGTGAACTTGTTCGTGCCTTCATGCATAACAATGACAACTTTTGTGAGTTGTGGCACAAGAGGATGGGGCTCTTGCATCACAGGGCATTGCCTTTTTTGAGGGAGATAGTCACAAGTCTTCTGTAGTTTAGTATTGAGCAACATGGTGTATGGAAAGGCTACACGCTTAGCAAGCATGTCAAGGTTGCTTTCAGAAGCAACGAGCATAGGTCTAAGGGGATTTTAGACATAGTACATTCGGGTCTTTGTGGCCCTATGTCAGTAGTGTCAATAACATGAAGCATGTATTATGTTTCCTTTATTGATGATTTCTCTCATAAGAGTTGGATCTACTTTTTAAATACCAAGAATGAGGTCTTCAATAGATTTTAGGAGTTCAAAGTTCTAGTTGAAAACCAGACGAGGAAGAAGATCAAAGGCTTGAGATCGGACAATGGGGGTGAGTATACCTCCAAGGAGTTCGAGGGTTTCTGAAAAGAGGTAGGAATCAAGAGGGAATTGACAGTTCCGTACAATCCAAAACAAAATGGGGTTGTAGAGTAGAAGAATCGATCCATTATAGGGGCTGCTAAGGCCATGATACATGACCAAGAATTCCCCATGTTTCTTTGGGCAAAGGCATGYMATACATCTATCTACATCTAAAACTGGTGTCGTTAGAAGATCTTGGAGGACAAGAGACTAGAGGAGGAATTCATTGGTGTGAAGCCAGAGGTGAGYCATTTCTGCATCTTCGGTTGTCTAGTTGATATCCATATGCCGGTAGAGAAGAGGACCAAGTTGAAGCCCTTCAGTAAGAAGGGTTTGTTTCTGGGTTACAATGAGACTTCAAAGGCTTACAGGGTCTATATTCTAGAGCAGAGGATGACAGTAGTAGGGAGGGATGTAAAGTTTGAGGAAGACTTTGCATCCAGGAAGTCTCACGAGCCCGCTCTCGTGGCATATGATGGGTAGCAGGAATCCCAAAAGGTTGAGCCGGGGTCACCAGTGATTTCCAAGGTATTACAATAGCCTTAAGGTGAATAAGGGGAGATAGGAGCCCCTTCCACTTCTGTTAGGAGACCTCGATGGTTCAGTCAGACATTGAGGGATGCTCAGGAGCATRTTGAGACTCCTAGGAGCACATTCAGAGAGAGCAAACCTCCGAAGAAGTTTCCAGACTACATGGTATTGATGAGCAACATTCTAGATTCCGAGCCTTCTAGTTTTGAGAAGGTAGCAGACTGACAGGTATGGTGGGATGCCATGTTGGAGTACACCTCCATGATTAAGAATGATGTTTGAGATATGGCGCCAAGATTGGAGGGGAAGTTAGTTGTGAGTTCCAATTGGCTCTACAAGATCAAGCATGATGCAGATGGCAACATTGAGAAGTTCAGAGCGAGGTTTGTGGCGAGAGGGTTCTATGGCACTTAGCTTAGCATAGAGCAGGGATCACTTCACATGAGACATGATTCAGATGGGACAGTGAACCTCCAGTATATTCTAATGGATTAACATGTAGCTGATATTCTGACCAAGCCCTTGGCAAGAGGGAAGTTCAAGGCATTCAAAGACAAATTTGATTTGGTGCAAAATTCCTTCCTCACTTAGACAGAGTGTTGAGATTTATAGCTTGGACAAGAATTTTCACAAAAGTTCCATGTGAACGTGTCGAAAGTGGTTCGAGATATTTTCAAAAAGTAATTCTATTTTCGAAAATTAATTCTATTTTTGAAAAGTAATTCTATTTTGTAATTCTCTTTAGTTAAAAAGTTAAAGTCTTATTTTTAGCTGTTGAGTCTAAAAAGTCTATTTCATGCATGCATGATTTAGACTAGGAGTAATCTCAGAAATAGATTAGGGTTTTGKTCTGAACTAAAACAATATAAACAGGTCAAGATAAAGAGTTCACACTTGAACACTTGAGCAGGTTGAGCRATAGAGAGGGAGAGAGAGCAGGCAGCCAGAAAAGAGACATTTCCGGCAACACACAATCCCATGCGACAGTCTTGTACAGTTCCGTACAATTGTACGGAAGTATGTTCAATTGTACAGACAATACTACACAGATCCATATATTTCGTATGGACAGGCTGTACAGTTGTATTCTCTGAGCAGGTTGTTTGCTATGTTTATGGTGTTTTTTGGTATCCGTGCAATGCTTTTTTTTGGCAGCTTGTGGAGGTTTCCTTGTAAGTTTTTTGAAGGAATGAAAAACAGTTATTGAAGTAGTAATGATCTGTCTTGTGTGAAATTATTTTTTATGCTTCCACTATTTGATTTCCAGCTTTTGTGTGATTAACGCTATGGTCTGAAGTTTATTTCTGAAATAATTAAATTCAACAATGTACTTGTTTGATTGAGATCAATAACGCTATGGTCTGAAGTTTATTTCTGAAATAATTAAATTCAACAATGTACTTGTTTGATTGAGATCAATAAAGACTTTAGTCACCTAGGGCTTGAAGATTTTTCACAAAAGGAACAATTAGATTTACAGAGTAGAAATCTAGTTCCTGTCCGACTTTTAAGCTAGGAGCTCCTAAGACGCTTCTGTCTATCTTTGCTTATGAACCCTTGATGTGCAACATAAATATCTATTTATACAGGGCACCAATTCAGTTATCCTGTAACTATAGCTTCTGTGACTGATAGGTGTTAATGTCACTGTTTGTCTTCCTGTTGATATTCACTGCTTCTCAACAATTGATATTGATGTTGGTAGTTGTTAGCAGTAGCTGTCAATCTTCCATTGTAATTGGTCCCTTGACTTGTCGATTTGGGGTAGATCAAGCACCCTTATTTCGAGGATGATGAGGACCTACCATTATCTTGTCCTTCATATGTGGGAACTCCTTTTGAAGTTGGCCTAATGTGGATCTTCTACTAGCTTGAGGCAAATGTCACTGTCGTTTGACTTGGTATAGTATGTGCTTGTTATGTGTTGTTTGCTTCTCCTCAACATGCAATATGATGTCCTTGTCCAAAGGTTTGTTATTGTCCAATATGAAGTTTGATATATTTGGTATGTTGACCCAAGACTCATATGAGAATTGCTAGTCGAGGCTGCACAACGGCCTCCATTTGGCTTTAGATGATAGGAGAGACGCGTCTTCCTCATTCAAAGCTATGTAATAACTGCATAAGCTTGCAAAAGACATGCTTATTACTGCATATGTACTTTTCACTATATGGCATAAGTGGACATGCACTGTGGCTTGATACTTAGTAGTTTACAGAAGGCAGGGTGAGGAGCATGAGAGTCTTGATCAATGACAACTGTATATCATACAGTTCTATTTTCTAGATTTGATTTGTATGTGGTGCTACGTTTCTCTATGTTGTTTACATGTTGTGTACTTGCTTGGAGATGCCTCTTGCACCCCATTTACATTATATTAATATATGTAGTTAGTAGTACCATGGACCCCTTTTGATCCGAAATTAAGAAAATTTCATGCGTACTCTCTCTTTTTATCTCCTAGTATCACTAAAGCAGTCACATTTCCTGATTTGATGTTTATGCTTGAACAGGCATTGATATAAAAGCACATGACATTCGCTTTGTTGAGGACAACTGGGAGAGCCCGGTATTTTATTCTTTTCATGACCCATTGATATTTAATTTGGTGATATCTATTGTTTTTAATCTTTTAGGAAACAACAAAAATGTCATGACTATAAGCTGCAATATAACATGTGGTTCCTAGCCTGCGTTGTTGATAGGTTATTTTTGTATTGTAAGCACTTTGCACATGGTTGAAAGGAGTGTTACACTGATATGAGGTAGAAAGATGCAGAAATGTGAAATACCATATTGAAAAGTGAAATGCATCGGACAGGATAGATATTATAGACCTGTACATCTGTCTGGAATGAGGTTGAGCAAAATTTTGTAATATATAAATAAAAATGATAAATGTAAAAACTGTTTTTTTGTCTCCAGTACTGTTATGTGGGATGTTTTGGGTGGTCCTTAATATGTGACCAGCATTTTTTTGTTGTTAAAATGCCCCTTCTCAGATATAAATTTGTTTCCCAGGAAAGTAACGTGAGAAGAGAATAACAAAGATGCCAGGATGATTGTGAATATTGCAGGTCCTTGGAGCTTGGGGTCTTGGATGGGAAGTTTGGTTGGATGGGATGGAGATAACTCAGTTTACCTACTTTCAGCAGGTTCTAAACTGCATTTGAAAAACCCTTCAGATGTGTATGGTTTAATTTCCGACTATAAAGTGGGAGGGTAGCCATTTTATTGGTAGTTGCAGGTGCTGTGTTTTTTCCCAAAGTGGGCTTTGTAGGTAACATTAAAACATATGTGCTTGATATTTTTCAGGGTTCCTTTCTTGATGGTTTATAACTTATGTTTGATACTGACGTCAGGTCTCCATTGAATCTGTCTATAGACTATTCCTATAATTTTATGTCTTCCCTTTAAAAAGTAAATACGTAACTTTGACTTTCCTCCAGGCTGGGAGTTTACAGTTGATGCCTGTTTCAGTGGAGATTACATATGGCCTTGAGCGTATCCTGATGTCTCTGCAGGTGAACCTCTGATGAGAAATATTACTAGATTTCAAGCTGTTTTCCTTTGGTTAGATTTTTTTTTCACATTATATATCAGATACTAGTTTAAGTCCTATAAAATTGTCATTACTTATTTGTTTGTGCTGTTGTTCAACTTCAGGGTGTTGATCACTTTAAAAAAATCCAATATGCCCCGGGTATCACTTATGGTGAACTATTTCTAGAAAACGAGTATGTTCTCTAAACATTTCTTATTTTGATGAAGAATTTTAATAAATTTCCTTTTTTGGTAAGTATAACTCTCAGATCATATAAGCTATTGCTCTTGATTTTTCGGAATATATCGAATTCTTTGGTTTTTGACTACTTGTGGTTGCATCTTCAAGCCTGTGATTTTGCGCGAGTTGGAAATTGTGAGCTTTGCTGTGCAATAAAAGTTCATGAATACTCCAAGTTTGGAATAGTCAGATAATGTTAGATTTGCTGGATGAGATCTGAGGGAGATATCACTGTCTATATTGATACTCAGTGGAGTCCCTTGCCACCTTTCACTTTCTAGATCAGAGGTCTGCCTCTCTATATATCTGGGAGGTGATCACCCTTAGAGGAAAGAGCAGATGGACCATATTTAGGCTCAGTCTCACCAGGTTGGTCACTTCCTTTTCCAGCCTATATTGCAGATTGAAGGCGTGAAGCACCATGTGGAAACCCCAACCAGAGATGTAGAGGATGTTAGGTTGGTGAGATAATGCACACCCTCCTACTCCCTTGGGAGATGTACCATTTGCATACGGCCCTGATGATGGGTGGAGTGTCCACTCGAAACGTTGGACGTTTCGAAATCCCACACAAGGTTTATCTCCAGAAAACTAACATACACAGAGATTTACCCACACCAATTTGTTCTCGTGAGGTAATGAGACTGCCATCCCTGGTATAGCAGTCCATTGCCCATCACCAGAGTTTGCTCTTCGATCTCAAATGTTAGGAGATCTCCAACTGGTTGTTTCAGGTCTCCTCAGCATTACCTAGTCAGGTCCTACAGTCCAGCGCTGCAATGAACATAAATTATATCACATTAATTACTGTATGATTGCCTCTATTAATATATACGTGTCTCTTAGGTAGGTAGTATATAAGGAGAGTCTCGAGTCTTGACTACCACCAATCTTTCATTCTTGTATCATTCAATTTATTAAATATATTTTCCTGGATTTGGACACTACATTTATGCACTCTTTTCCCTCTTCTCTATGGATGCTCAGTTAATGAACTGTTTAGTTCATCATTGGTACTGTCAGAGTGAGTTTGAACCTCTAACCTGTGGCCAATTCTGCTATGCCAGTGGCAGTAAAACTTCTTGGCCAGTTGCCAAAATTTCAGAGGCTAGTAGCCAATCCTTAATTCACCATTCTACACATCTTATTCTGGCCAATCCAGTTACTCTGCTTTGCATATTCTGCACATCGTCCCTCACACTTCGTTTTCATTACAGAACAAAATTAAGAAAGTAAAATAAAAAAAGGGCTGTCAGAAAACATTGGAAGCATATCGCAAGTCACTTCTAGAGGATCAATCATTATAGACTGTGTTGCCGCCTAATCCACACCTTGGGTCATGTGGAAGAAATCTTCAATCCACTGGGTGTGGCCTTGGAGGCAAGTCTCAAGTCGGGTAGCTGTCACCTGACACTCGACTCCTCCGTCTAGGCTAAGTCCCAGCGAAGCCAAGGGGGGTAGTCCCTAGAAAAGAATCTGAGGCTTGAACTAAAGCTAAGCACAATTATTGTTCTAGGAGTTAATATGAGACAAAAGTAAAAGCAACTATTCTAGCAGCATATAACACAATAAGAGAACTGCTTATGAGAAAGATATTAAACAAGTAAAGCACTTCAACATAAATGATATAGATTGAAAGCAAATGCTAGTACTTGAAAGTAAATGATAATAAGCAAAATGGAAATATAGATCAGTGCCAATAATGTAAAAATGCTGCTGTAGGAAATGTGTTGCAAGTGTTCTTGACAAATTTTATTATTATGGGTTATTGCTTGTATTAGTGGTTTAAATTCGTGAAGTGGCTTGATTTAAGTTCACTTTTAAGTGTAAAACAGAAAAGTAAATCTCCTCTAAAATTTGGCCTTTTAACAGTTATCCCTTCAAGGGTACAAGCGGGATTGCAAGGAGTTCCAACGGGGAGAGAACCTAGATCTCAAAGTTTCCCCCTGAATTCACAAGTCAATCCGCAAGTATCGTTCCCTTTTTAGCAATAACTATTAAAAGATTGTCCTACTTAAAAATACTCTGCACTGATCAGTTCCCGTTCTGATGGACTCCCCAAATCAAGCAAAGCTCGCAAGGGGCCAGAGCATAGTAGGTCTACTGAGGGGAAGGTTTATTTGCCAAATTGAAATAATTGAAAGGAAATTGCAAATAAGTAAATCTATGGTAATCTAATCTAAAAAATTGAAATCTATATAATGTTTTGCGGTGCTTGGGTGTATTTTAGGTTAATTTTAGCTTGCGGAAAAGAAAATAAGTAAAAGACAAAAGATAAACCACAAAAGAGACAATTCCCCCTAGCCCCTGGGGGGATTGCAGGTCTAAAGGGTTATCCCACTTTTTCTTATTGGTTACAATTTCTTTTGGAAGAAGGTTTGTGTTCCTTTTATAGTTCAAAGCCACAAACTTACAAAACTGATAGAGAAATTTAGTCTGGAAGAAAATTAGGTGCTTCGGGTGGTCCCGGAAGGTCCGGTTCCTTGAAAATGGGCAGTGTTTTCTCTTGGATGTTCGCTAAACCTGCAAAAACAACAAGTTATAATGGAGAAAAATGCCCCAAAATGCTTTGAGACAGCCTGCAAAAAAGATGTTAGAAGTTGGGCAAATTTTTTTCTAAGTAAAGGATGATTAAAAGGTAAATAAACTAATTAAAATCAAGCATTAATGTAACTAATTTAGATGTCTTTCATTTTCTGTTTGTACAGCAAGCAAAAGTCACCTAAATAAGCTATATCTAGAGGCAAGACACTCTTTATTGCAGAAATTGAAAGATCTATCTTTTACCTAGTAAATAGAAGACCTTTCCTAGACTAGATCTATCAATAGATATATGAATTATGAGCAGAAAGTAGATCTAATCTAACTTTGCATGCAAGGTTAAATTTTTGAAATTTAGAATGAAAATTGTATCTAACTGTTGCATGCGAAAATAAAAGGTAACCAAGTTGATTTTAAAATTTGTTGAGAAAGAGATAGAAAGAAGGAGCTTGTAATGCCGAATTCCTTATGGGATATGGAGTCCTCCGGTGAATAGTTGAGGGACTTTGTTTTTGAAAATCTCAGAGCACGTGAAGGAATGAACTCAAATCGATCACTTCTCCAATTGTAGGAACCTGTAAAACTTCATAAACTTGCAAAGAATCCGTCATAAGAGGTGATTCCTACACAAAAGACCTGGATAGCATGTTAGTTCATCTGAGAAGACATGCAAATCAAAATCTTTAAATGTAAAAATACAGTAAAATCTAAGAAGCAAGCTAGCTAAATAGATGTTGCCCTACTGTGTGGTAGCACACCTTCAAAAGCCTCTTTAATGAAAATACATGCAAAATTGAAACAAGTTAAGGTTAACTCAAGTTTAAGCATAAACATCAAGCATCCACACCAATGACACCATTCGCCATATGACCTTTGAAGTCTTTATCTTTATTCCAATATCAAATGATTACAACAATAGAGTACAACCGTTTCTCCAGTCTCCAAAATCTAACCAAAAGAGGGAGAGAATGCTTGTTTATGTAGGAGGAGGGGTGCACTTCCCAAGGAGGGAGGGCGCACATCCCAATAGAGCTTTGGAAAATGGAAAGGTGGATTGAGGCCACCTCTCATGAAAGGTGAGATAACTCACCCTAAGTCAAAGAGAGAATTGATGACAGGGTGCCACCTTGTCAAGGGAAGGTGACAACCTTCTTGGGATTGACGTCCCTCCTTCACCATGCGCCACATTTGAGACCATCTAATTGGATCAGTTGTCGGGATCCTTCTGCGTCAATCCTCCCAACTAAGAAGATTTTGGACCACCAAAAGTATGATTTCATTCAGAAAGTAAGTTAGGGTATAGATCCCTCACTTTTCCAGTTTCCATCCATCATGCTTATTTGGATGCATTCCTTTTAGATCCACACGAAGATATTCTACATCTCCTCTTTGTGAAGTCCTCACCCTCCTGTCAAGAATAACATCTTCCTGCAACTCATCGAGATATTCAAGAGCAAAATCATCGACATAAGGAACTTGAACATTTTCACCTTGATCCATGATCATATGAGGCTCATATAGTTTCAAGTTTTCAACATTAATCACATAATACATTTGCATATATCGAGGTAACTCTAACCGGAAAGCATTGTCACCAATCTTTTCCAAAATTTTAAAT
>JASDQU011104192.1:6921-29087 GCA_032191745.1 Picea mariana | reverse complement strand
AGTCCTGCAATAAATTCAGAATGTTATTCACATTCCTTGACCTCTTCTCAAGGTCCATTTACATCACATATTCTCATTTATGAGTTTTCCATAGTTCTTGGCCAGTCCAGTTATATTTACAAGCTGGGGGAAACAGGGTGTTACAGATGATGTACCTTAAGGGTACAATAGATTGTGGTCTCAGTTATGATGGAGATCATGACTTTAGAATGAGTGGGTACATTGATTCAAATTGGGTTGGAAGTGTCTTTGAAAGGAAGATCACTTCAGGATGTTGTTTCAGTATGGGGTCAGCCATGATCTCATGTCATAGTAGGAAGCAATCAAGCATTGCTCTCAGCACAGCGGAAGCAGAATACATTGCTACGTGTTTTTCCAGTTGTAAAGACATATGGCTTCGAAAGTTGTTGACAGGTCTATTCGACCTAGAGATGGAAGCGACCATGATCCTTTGTGATAACGAGAGTTGCATAAAGATGACATAGAATCATGTATTTCATGACAAAACAAAACACATAGATATCCGTTATCACTACATCTGTGACATGGTGCAGAGAGGAGCCATAAAGCTCCAATATGTTAGCACGAATGAACAAGTTGTTGATGTGTTGACCAAGCCTCTATCTCATGTAAACTTTGAGAAATTTCGAGATAAGATTTGTATAGTCCAAAAGGACCTCCCTCGAAAGGGGGAGTAGTGTTGTTTTTCCAGCCTAGTGTTGTGATGTACTAGCTTAATTGTCGTGATGATGTGTCATCTTAATTGTTGTGATGATGTGCCATCTTAATTGTTGTGATGATGTGCCAGCTTAATTGTTGTGATAATGTGGCAGCTTAATTGTTGTGATGATGTGCCAGCTTAATTGATGTGATGATGTTCCAGCTTAATTGTTGTTATTATGTTCCATCTTAATTGTTGTGATGATGTGCCATATTAATTGTTGTGATGATATTCTAGCCTCATGTTGTCATGATGTGCCAGCCTCATGTTGTCATGATGTGACCAGCCTCGTGCTGTGATGATGATGTATTAGTTTTTATACTAATCCATGTTGATGCAGATGATGATATCATTCCAGCTCTTTGTTGAGAATGATGATATTGATGATGAGAAAAAGTTTCGATGATTTATAGATACGCCAATCAGTGTTCCAAGATGTTGTTGATGATGTTGTCCTCTCTCTCGCTTGATGTTGTTGTAGAATACCCTTCTTGTTAAGGGGGATTGTTGAAATAATGTAACTTCAAAGAGTATTCTATTTATTATTGATGTATTATTCATTAGATCAATCCCCTTTTGTGGATTGATCATCTCGGGTACTGTAAATGACCAAATTCCCTTTTGCGGATTGGTAAAACCCTAATTGTAATAAGTAGAATAAGAAGTCAGTCCCCAGAATATATTAAAGTGGTTATAACCACCAAGAATGAGAAGTTGTCCCTGCCAGTGAAAAGACACTTCAGTTCACACCTGCCATATTGTATAAATAAGAGAGGCCAGTGCCTCATTTGTTCATTCACTCACTTGTTCATCAGAGCGCATGTTTGGAGCTGCAGTTGGAGAAGAAGGAAGAGAGAGAGAGAGAGAGAGAGAGAGAGAGAGAGAGAGAGAGAGGCGCATTCTTGGGAGAGGACTTTCTATATTATTTGAGTTATCTCTTGGCATTGTATTGGCTATCTATATTAAGGAAGTTTTTGTTGGGTTTTCTTCCCCATGAGGATTTCCCAGGATAAATGATGTATCTCTTGTGATTGTGTATTTCCCAGTGATCCTATCTATGCTATGGTTATCTAATGAATTGAAAAGAAACCTAATAATACCTTAAACCTTAACAACCTCAAGACTGCTCCAACTGCATAGGAGAGGTTTGGTCTAGAGTGTGTGAGCTACAACAAGATCCCCACAAGTTGTTTGTACAGTGTGTTTTCAACTAGTGGAGTGTCCCTGCCATCCTCAAGTCTGAATCCTAATAGGAAAGGAGTCAGGGTAGACATGTAGTCTATCATGTAAAATCTATCAAGGAGATCGCATGCATACTTATCCTGAGACAGTTTGATGCACTATGCATCCTGACTGATATCGATTTCAAGGGATAAATGTAGTGGATTCATGTCTGTCATCAAGAAACTGTCATGCAGAATCTTTTTGACTACAACAATCATTGAAGTCGATCAATCGGTGATCAACAAATCATCAATATACAGAACTAGAAGTAGAAGTGAATCATCCATCCTGAGCATGTAAACATTTGGGTATGACTTACAACATACAAAGTTCTGTGATAGCATGTAGGAGTTCATATTGGCACACCATGCCCTCAGATCCTGCTTGAGGCCATAAAGAGACTTCTTCAGTCGACAAACCAAAGATGAATCCTACATAAATCCCTGGGCATACTCCATATAGATATCCTCAGAGAGATCGCCGTGAAGAAATGAATTATTCACATCCATATGATGAACTTCCCATCCCTTGGCTTCTTCTTGACTATAACAATCATTGAATTCGATCAACCGATGATCAACAAATCATCAACATAAAGAACTAGGAGTAGAAGTGAATCAGCCATCCTGAGCATGTAAACATTCAAGTATGACTTACAACATACAAATTTTTGTGATAGTAGGTAGGATTCCATATTGGCATATCATGCCCTTGGAGCCTACTTGAGGCCATAAAGAGACTTCTTCAATTGACAGACCAAAGATGAATCCTGCATAAATCCCTGGGGATACTCCATATAGATCTCCTCATAGAGATCGTCATGAAGAAATGAATTATTCACATCCATCTGATGAAATTTCCATCACTTGGATTCCTCAACTGCAAGTGCCAAATTCATGGAATCCATCTTTTCTACTGGAGCGAAGGTCTCATCATAGTCAATGCCATGCACCTGCTGAAATCCTTTGGCAACTAGCCTAGCTTTATATCTACTAACATGTCCATCTGTTGCACTCTTGGTCCTGTAGACCCATATGTACTTGAAAATTTTCCTTTCTGGAGGAAGGGGAACTAGATCCCAAGTTTGGTTCTCGAGGAGGGAGTTGTACACCTCCTGCATGGCAGATTCCCAAAAGGGATTTCCAGCAGCCTCGCCATAAGACTGCCGATTTGAATACTGAACTAAGAAAATATGTCTGGGTCGCATTGGTTCAGTGGTAGTGAGTGGAAGAGGAGGCTTATCTAAATAATATCGAGTCCTCCTAGTATTAGCTAGATCCCCAACAAGATCCCCTACATATTGAAGAGTAGTCTTAGCCCACTTGGGCCTCTGCTCTGGCTTTGCATCTGCATATGGTTGCACTGAATCTGCATCTAACTATACTGACTTTGTATCTAGATCATTTGAATCCTCTGAATCATAACTCTCATCTGAAGAAGAGTTGGCATGTGCATGCTCATCATCTCTGACAGGTGGAAGAACAAAGGTGTCTACATGCGGCTGTTGAGGTACATGTGAGACACTTTCCTCAAATTGGACACTACGCTCAATGATGAGTCGGTCTGAGGAAATATCAATGAGTCCTTATCCCTTCACATCATCGAGGTATCCAAAAAACATACATTGTGTGCTCTTTGGATCAAGTTCCTTCCTCTTCTCAGAGGGAATCATGGCCCATGCATGTGAACCGAAAATACGAAAGTGGGTCACTTCCAGTTTGAGGCCGCTCCAAGCCTTGTAGGGGGTCTTATCCTTGACATATCTATGAGGAGATTTGTTTTGGATGTAGGTTGCACAGTTAAGTTCTTCATCCCATAATATCTATGGAAGTGACTTTGCATGTAGCATGCAAGATGCCATCCCTTTTAGAGATCTATTTTTCTGCTCACCAACTCCGTTTTGTTGCGGAGTATAGGGAACCGTTTGCTGAAATTGAATCCCTACCTCATGAAAAATATTTTGTATCTCATGGTTGACATACTCCCCCCCATTATCTGTTTGGAGGAATTTGATTTTCTTTCCTGACTATGTCTCAACAAGGGCTTTGAAATATTTGAGGTGTTGAAAGACCTCTGATTTTTTCTTGAGAAAAAAAATCCATGTGAAGCGTGAGAAATCATCAACAAAAATGAGTACATACCTTTCTTTACTAATTGACAAATTTGGAAAATGGCCCATGAGGTCACTATGGATTAGATCTAAAGGAAATGAAGCCTTATGAGTCTTTCCTTTATCGAATTTATCTTGAGGGTGTTTTCCAAGAACACATCCCTCACAAATTCCTTTGGAGAAGTGGATGTCAGGTAGACCATCAACCATTCCCTTCTTTCTAAGTTGGTGCATATATATGAAATTTAAATTCCCAAACCTTCCGTGCCATATCCTCCTGCTTTCATCAACATGGGTAAGTAGTAATGAAGAATCTGGTTCAATAAATTCAGAAAATGTGTAGAGTCTAGATTGATGATTTACCTCACTGGTAGAAACCCTGGAATTGGTTTTCATGTCATAGATATCCACTACATCAGTTGTGAATATGACTCTCTTTCCGATGCTAGAGTTTTTCATCTGATACACGAAGAGAAGATTGACAGAAATTTTAGGAACATGTAGCACATTCTGGAAGCTTTCATTTGTGAGTTCAATCCTTCCTTTGTCGGTGACCTCGACTAGAGAGTTGTCCCCTATCAGAATAGGAGGACCTTTGCATGCATCAAATGAAGCGTAGAATTCATCTGTAGCATTCATTTGGTGTGATTCTCTTGAATCTATGATCCAAGCATCAGGAGAGGAGTTGATGGCAATCAAAGCATGGCTAGAATTGCCTTTCTTGGGATTCTAATATTCTAGCTTCTTCTTCTTGGAACCCTCAGGGATGTGATCTCCAAGGTTTTTTTTCTGAATTATTTGGGTCATTAGATCCATATATTTCTACATACGTGTGGATTTTGTATGGAATCCTTTATGGCAGTAAGTGCATTTCTCCCCTTTTCTTCCCTTTCCACCTTTGGATCTAGAGGCATCGTTGAAGGGTTTTGAGTACCCTTCCTTCTTTGGATTTCCATGTGATTTCCTTTTTTCTTTGTCTTTAGATTTATTATATTGATGAACACTACCATATTTCATAGTAAGTTCATGCACCTTTGGGCCTTTTATTTTTCCCATATTGATGAGCTTGTTCTGCTCTTGTGTTAGAGACTCGATAAAGGCCTCAAGAGAGGGCATTGTCTAGGTGGATACAAAGGAGAACCTAACTGAATGAAATGTGGGTACAAACACTGAGTACTTTGGACCAAGTTTGAATAGAATGGTGAGAACCATTTGTTTCTCCTCCTTAGATTTATCAACCTCACAAGCCTTGAGTTGCGACAACAAATCCTTATATTTGGTAAATAAATCTTGGAGATTGTCGAAGTTTTTTGGATCCAATGTGAGTGATTCCACCTCGATCATGTCTCCCCTCATATTGTCCCATTTTCAAAAAATCCCTTCCATGGTGGTCCATGCTTCATTGGGATTTTTATAGGAGGATTTTGAAAGAGGAGTTCAAGAGAAATGAGACTGCAAATTGTTCCAAACGCTTCATCCATTCGATTTAGATACTTGGATTTTTATATGGATGATGTTGGTTTTGTCTCTGTGTTCATGTTTAACCTGTACAATCCTCTGCCTAGATGATGTTGGAAAAATAAATGAGGGGGGGGGGGTGAATCAGTTATATATATAAGCTTGAAACTTTTCTTGTTCTTTTGTAAATATTTCTAGATTATTATTTAATGTGTTGTTGATAACTTGACATGCATATATATACAATATTTGATCAATCACACAGAATAAACAGAGACACTGTTTTCATGAGGAAACCCATAAAGGGAGAAAACCTCTTCTTCTTAGGATGTCAATCAAGCTCCAACTTTCATGTACACTAAATTCTTTGAGCACCAACTCAAATATGAGGCTCCAACCTCTGATAACAAGCTACAACTTGCATAGAGAACCAACTCTCATATTTCTCTAGCACCAACTCTCGAGTTTCTCAAGCACCAACTTCCAGAAAATATTCTAGAACCAACTAGAATTTAGAGGACTACAATCCTCCCTAGCACCACCCTAACACCCTTTTTGAATATCACAAAACTTACTTACTTGATCTGTCTCTAATCTGATCTGTTAAAGCTCAATGTCTCCTCTACCTTCTTCAGATGCTATGTTATGTTCTACTTATGTATATTTATGCTTCCATGCTCTGCGACTCCACTGCACTCTTCTTTGTCTATGCTCTGATCTTTCTCCTCCTGCACACCACTCCTCTCTTTTTAGATTGTCTTTTACGTTTTATGCTCTATGCTCCATCTGCATTCTATGCATTGCACCTCTTCTATACTCATCAGCACCTCCACCCGACGTCCTTCTACCCGCATAAATAACTATCAAAAATAACCCTCTCTTCTCTATTATATGTATATTTATCATGCCAAGTCCTCTGTCAGACAATACTCGCAACTCTTCGTCTTATCTGGCGATTATCCTGAGTCTGTTCGTCATTAGTGGACATTATCCTGATATTCTTTGGCTTCTCTAATAGTGCGACCCTTCATCTTCCTTGTTACAGTTGAGCTTATTCTCTCTATTATAGTTACAACTGATATTCTCTGACAGTTACAGGAGGTCGTCGCGAAGAATCTCCTTGCGAACTTCACCCACGTGAACTAGCACCAGGTTCAATTTTTCCCCATGTGACCACCGGTTGTGACCACACGCCTACCAAAAAGGAGCTATGCGACTTTGTGTTTCGCGATATCGCAAGTTAGCTCTCCTCCATTCTTCGAAGTCCAAACTATGAAATTTGTCATGTCATATCAACAGTCCACGACCCTCTATGATTCAATGGCCCATATCTCCTCTTCTCACTTCGGGACTTCGCATCTCGAGATATCGAAAGACTGCTCATATCCCTTCTTCCGAAACCCAAACTAGTGAGTTATTCGAGACCATATCTATAGTCCACGCTCTCCTTCCAGCCAACGACTATGATCACCATTGCAAACTCGGACTTCACAAGTTTTCTCTTCTCATATCTCTAATTTCCCAATTTGCGAATCAGCACAATGATGATCTCTCGCCACGTGTCCTCTCTCGAGGGATGACTAGGATTTTCTTCAACTCCTGATTCTTCGGTTATTCTCCCCAACCTTTCCCAAACTACTTGAATCTCTTCCACATGCCCTCTGGATCCAAAGGCGGTTGGTCCATGCGCTCATATCTAACGCCTGAGATATGTTCTCCTCCTCTACGTGCTCATTCCTCCTGTCTGTACTATGATCCAATGGTCCAGATTATTCATAGTGCTCGATCCGATGACCACTATCACTCCTCCTCCTGAGCTTACAATTTATTATGACTTAGAATATTTTCTAAGTATTCAAAGGTTTCAGCCTCTGAACCTTCTCCTGCGAGACTAGTTGAAATGTTTCATCTTTTCTCTTCCTCCTGAGCTTTGTCTTCATAAAAGAGGACTTCTTCCGATACTATCATTGTTGCTTTCCTATTTTCCATCATCGTTGTTGTTCTTTCCATCAATGAAAAGCACAATTTTCTTGTAAACATGCCAATAATCTCCCCCTTTGGCATTGATGGAAACCCTGAAAGGTTGCACTATTATGCTTAGGATGCACTATTCTACTAGATGCACTATTTTGCTTAGACCTCCAACTGTAGCATCTAGACCACACTTTTTTTTCCCCTTTTAACATCAATGTCAAAGAAAACTGAGAGTGACTCTGTTCTCCCCCTATTCATAGATATAATAAGAACTCCCCCCCTGATCAGATAGACTATTTTAACTTGAAAACAGGGTCACGCCCAACTTCTGGCGTAGATACTCAATCTGAGCATTTGCAACCAGTTTAGTGAAGATATCAACAATCTGATCTTTGGATGGAATAAAATTTAAAGAAACAACAGTGTAGGTTACCTGTTCCCTCAAGAAGTGATACTTTGTGGGTATATGCTTGGTCTTGGAGTGAAATACAGAGTTCTTTGACACACTAATTGCACTAGTATTATCACAATGAATTGGGATCGGTGCAGTATACTTTACCTCCAAGTCTGCAAGTGTTTGAATCATCCATAATACTTGGGTAAAGAAAGTGGCAGCTACAATGTATTCATCTTTTGTAGTCGATAAGGAATTGGAACCTTGCTTCTTGCTCAACCATGCTACAAGAGAATCTCCTAAGAAGAATGCACCTCCACTCGTGCTTTTCCTTTCATCCATGCAGTTAGCCCAATCAGCGTCTGAATAGACTGATAATTGAAAATTTTTATTCCTAGGATACCATAGGCCATAGTTCAGTGTTCCTTTCAAGTATATGAATATTATTTTCACAACCATAAAATGAATTTGTTTAGGTGCAGACTAATACTTTCCTACCATTCCAACAACATGCATTATGTGTGGACGAGATGATGTGATGTAGAATAGGTTTCCTATCATAGACCTATATGAACTCTGATCAACATCAGGTGAGTCATCATCTTTTCTTAATTTGCATCCAGTGACCATAGGTGTGCTCACAGGTGAAGAATCTTCCACTTGAAACTTTTTCAACATTTCTCTTAGATATTTCTCCTGAGAAATAAATATTCCTTCATATCTATGAGTAATTTGTAGACTAAGAAAAATGATAGTTCCCCTATCATAGACATTTCAAATTCAAACTGCATGGCAGAAGCAAACCATTGTACCAATGAAGCATTATTACTTCTGAAGATGATGTCACCTACATAGACCAACGCAATGAGAAAATCATTATCCTTTGTTTTGATATATAGATTGCAGTCAATTGTTCCTCTCTTGAACCCTTTGTCTTGAAGATACTTATCTAGTCTTTAATAGCAGGCACGAGGAGCTTGTTTCAACCCATATAAGGATTTATTCATCTTGCAAACAAAGTCAAGTTCATCTGACAGTTGGAAACCCTATGGTTGTTCCATATAGACTTCTTCTTTTATATCTCCATTTAGAAAAGTTGACTTGACATCCATTTGATAGAATTTAAACTTCTTATGACAAGCATAGGCAAGAAACATTCTAATAGCTTTTAATCTTGATATGAGCGCAAATGTTTCATCAAAATTCAGTCCATGTATTTGAGCATACCCTTTGTAGACCAATCTAGCCTTATTTCTTACAATATTTCCTTTCTCATTCATCTTATTTTTGTAGACCCATTTGGATCCTATTAAATTTTTATTTGTTGGCCTAGGAACAAGTTCCCGAGTATCATTCTTTTCAATATGATCCAGTTCCTCATTCATTTTTTTTTAACCAATTTACATATTTATTGGCTTCATTAAAATTCTTGGGTTCTACCATGGATATGAAGGCTATATGTGATTGCTCGGTGTCTTTGATTATCCTTCTCCTGGTTTTTACACATTTGTCTTTCTCACTAATTATCTGACTTGCGGAATGATTCTTTTGATTAATTTTGGAGGAAGGATTTGATGTTGATTGTTGTCTTGAATCTTCTTGTCTGGGTGTCTCTTCTCCACCTGATTCATCATATTCTTGTGACTCTGATATTTTTTGTTCGTCATTTTCATTATTCTCATCATCTTCTTCATCTAACTTGGTGCTTACTCTTTATTGATATTTTGCAGGAGCTTCTTCATCAATTCGAACATCAATACAATCTACTAATTTATGCATTCTTTTTTTAAAGCATATGTATCCTTTACTATTCATTGCATATCCTAAGAATATACCTTCATCAGGTCTACCATCAAATTTTCCTATATGATCATCATTATTTTTGATGTAGCATTTACTTTTGAATACTTTGAAGTGCTTAATTGATGCAAGTCGACCAAACCATAGCTCATATGGAGTTTTATCACTGTTTGGCCTTAGATGCGCTTTGTTTAGACTATGAACAGTTGTTTAAACAACCTCCACCCAGAAGTTTTGTGAAATGTCCCTTTCACTCATCATAACCCTTTCCATGTGTTGAACTGATCTATTTTTGTGTTCTACAACTCCATTTTGTTGAGGAGTACCTGGAATAGTATATTCTCTTTTAATTCCATGTATGTCACAGAATTATTTGAAATATCTTGACAAAAATTCTCCTCCCCTATCTGAGTGAATTTATTTTAACTTCCTTCCTGACTGATTCTTAACTAACGCCTTAAATGTTTTGAATTTCTCAAACGCATCAGATTTTTCTCTCATAAAGGCAACCCACGTAAGTTTGGAGAATTCATCAATGACCAGCATAAAGTAACGTTCTCCTCCAGTTCCTTCCTTTTGTGATGGTCCACACAGATCCACATGAATAATTTGAAGTGGTTTCTCTGAAGATGTGAAACTCTTTGATTTGAATTGAGAACAAGTTAGCTTTCCCATTTGACAGGATTCGCATACAAAGTTATAAGGCTTAGATATTCTTGGAAGATCTTTCACAGCACCTTCATTATTCAACTTGACAATATGATCAAAATTCAAGTGTCTAAGCCTTCTGTGCCATAACCAACTTTCATCAAATTTTCTTAAATGGCATTCCTCTTTATCTTCCTTCATAACATAGACATGGTTTTCAGTTCTAACCCCTTTTTCAATAATCTCTCCTATGTTCACTGTTTTTATTTTACAATCTTTGGCAGTGAAAGTTACTTCACATCCTCTATCACACACCTAACTGACACTAAGAATATTATGCTTTAATCCATCAACAAATAATACATCTTGAGATTTTCCTCTTCCCTTACTTAAGCTTATTATACCTTTACCTCTGATATTTCCTAGAGCATCATTTCCAAAAGTCACATTTCCTGGTTTACTTTCTTTGAGTGATAGGAACTTACTTTTGTCACCTGTCATATGACTGGAGCACCCGCTATCAATATAATAGGGGTTCTTTTGTCTTTGATCTGAAAAAACTAATCCACACTTGTTATCTTCTTTCTTCTTCCAAACCTTGATGTTTTCATCTCTGTGATTTGAATATGTCTTATCGTTCTTCAGGCAACAGTCTACAACTTTATGTCCATAATTATGGTAGATGTAACATTCTGGTTCATTGAATAAAGGATCATAATGATTGTTATGCTTAATCTGTGTCTTTTTCCAAGCCATCACATGATTTGCAGTATGTGGTTGTTTGTTACTTGGCTGTCTCATTCTTTGTTGTGGAGGATATTTATTCATTGGGTGTCTTGATTGCTCATGTCTAAATCTTAAGGAACAATTTACAGCTTTATGGCCAAAGTTAGAACAATAAAAACACTATCCATGGAAAAACTCTTTGTACCTGGAAAATGGTTGTCTTCTTTGAGCAGGATGATTTCTTCCATGCTGATGATTTCCTTGAGCAGAGGGTGTACTATTTCTTTGTTTTACAGATTCGGTTATGGTACCATTTTATTCACTCCTCCTTGGTGGTTGATTATCTTCCTTTGTTTCTGCGGGTTTGTTGTTTTCAATGGTTGTATATTTGACAAATTTGATGGACTCTTTGTTGCTTGGATGACTACTACTTGATCCCTCTGTTGGACAACTGAGAGGGGGAGTGAATCAGTTGTTACTGTGCTTAAACAATTATGCCTATTTTAAATTCTTTGTGGAACACTCAATGACGATCAAAATAATGTAGGGAAGTAAGAAATAGAAAATTCCACATCAATCACACACATGAAATATACAGAGACATATATTTCCTAAGGAAACCCATAAAGGGAAAAACCTCTTCTTCTTGATATGATAAGTAATCTTTATTTTATGTACATTATCATTCTTATGAGCTCCAACTCTTGAGGCTACAACCTCTGTTTTACAAGCAACAACTTGTTGAGAGCACCAACTCTCTAGTTTCTCTAACACCCACTAGAAGGAAGCACCGACTCCTTGAGTGTTCCAGCACCAACTGAATGGAAGAACCAACTTCTAGCCACACAAGAACCAACCTGTATAACAGAGAACAATAGTTCTCCCTTGCACCACCCTGCCACCCTAGTTTTTCTGGCTGCAACCAGATGGAAGCTACAACTCCATGTGTTCAAGAACCCACTTGAAACTTCGTTAATGAACCTTATTATAGTGATACAGTGTTTTTAAAAGGGCTTACCAATCTCATCATTGTTCGGCTATACTGCTCTGTCTTTGCATGCGCACCTCGTCTTTCTCTTCCTATATCAGATACGTATTTCTATTCTATATCTTTATTCTACGCTTTATGCTCAGTGTATTATTTCCAGTCTATGTGTTATGCCTCTTTTTGTGTGTTTCAGCTACTGCACATGGCATGCTTCTACCCACATGAATAAATCTCAATAGAAGCCACCATCTCTTGTTTGTTCTGCGTATATTGATCATGCCAAGTCCTCTGCTAGATCATCCACGCAACTCATCATCTTCTTTGGTGGTTATGTTGATTCTTTTCATCATTAGTGGCTTATCCTGAGATTCTTTTCCTTCTCTGGCAGTGAGACTCTTCATCTTCTCTGTCATAGTCAATATTATCCTCTATGTTGCAGTTACAGACTTTGACACTTTTCCATCTGGAAATTGTCTCTATAATGAGTCTTCATTCCACGGGCAGTTACCTCGAGACTCTTCAGCGCCTTTAGCGAGCACCCTGATATTCTTTGAATTCTTTGGCAAACGCATTCCGTCATTTTCTACAGTTACAATCAATCCGTCTTGGTAGTTGCAGAGAGAACCTTCATGCACTCATCCCCTTGGCACTTTTTCTCTTCCTGAGAAAACTTCATAGTGGGCACTAGATTTTAATGTTGAGCCCCTTCCTTTCACGTGACCACCGATGGTGACCAAGGGCCAATCACTTCAGGACTTCGCATTTCGGGTCATCTGTCATGAGTCACCCCGACTCTCCAAACTCTTGATCTCCTGAACTCTGAAGTGGAGCCTAGCTGTTATAGGATAAATCCGTAGGTGTGGACACTAACCGATCTCCCTAGATCCACCTGGGTCTATAACAAAGCAAGACAGAACATGACTCTTTCCCTAGATTTTAACTCTTGAATTAAATAGGAGGCAAGAATAGATAACATACCTTATGATCGCTTCCTATGGTCTTTGTTGCTCCTGCTTTGCTCCAATGCTCTCGTGCAGTCCAGACCAAGACAACACAAACCAATCGAAGTGAAGACAACTCAATATATTCAAAAGTCAATCTATGTATATGATCAAGGAATTATACAATAAAGTGGAAATAGCTTTATGGGAAAGGGACATATTATTGTATCATATTAATGGAAAGTAAAACTTACAACGTGAGCCTTGATGTCGCAAACTTCCTTCAATGGCCCTTGGCTCTGACACACACACTTGCTCACTTGCATGAAGAAGATCAACTCCTTTGGATGAACTTGTTGGAGTCTCCTAGCTACTGTAGCATCAGTCCTTCACACAATTCTTTTCACCAATTCTCCAATGAATCTTGCTTAACCTTCTTGCTTAACCTTTTCCATGAGAATTCACTCAATATATAGGAGAGAATGAATTGGTTACTTGGATAAGAATGATCCCAAAATATCAGGGAATTCAGTACTAGGATAACCATTCGAATGCCATCTCATCCTTCTAGAAGATTCCCTTCTAGAAGCATAGAGAATTCATCTTTTTCCTTGCTTAAGAAAGAGTTTGCACCCTAGTAGTTCAACACAGTGAAAACTTCTCGCACCCTGGCTTAAGGCAGCCTGTGAGAATCATGCATTCTAGCAGGAAAATACACTAGCAGCCTGCGAACAGTCCTCAAAAATGTAATTTCTGGAAAGAGATGAAGGTAACTTTTCTCAGGAAAAAGTTCTAATGAAGAGCCTGAGTACACCATCATCAATACATCATCATGATGACCAAAATCATGGGTAACAGAATTCCCCCCAAAGTATGAGGTTGGAACCAGTGACAGTCGATAGACTTTGTAAGTTGTATGTGTGTGTCGGGAACTAGGAGCACATCTAATCGGAAACCTACGAACAACCAAGCATATGCAGAATATAATATATATTAATTCTGAGGTAGGCATTCCCATACTCAGATCATAGACTGATGACATTATAGACATGGGTCATGGCCACCAATCATACACTGTGGATCCATGCCGTCAAAATATAGCATAGCCACTGGAATACATTGTGGATCTATGCGAGAAATTTTAAATCAAGACGACATAGCCATGGGACATACACAGTAGATCTATGTGTCGCAAATTATACATACTCCATCACAACCTGGATCACAAAGATGATATCCAAGGTCTTCAATCTCGTCGCCCAAAGTATGAATCTAACCATGTGATTACATGTGTTGAAGTCGAACATGGTAGAAACCACTTGATTATCGGTCATTGATGTAACCGTTAAAAAGTGCGAGGGAAATCACCATTGATGTCAATGACTCCCAAGGTACTGTAGTACAATCCATCGAATGTGAATGAATGATTTGAAGTCGAACATCCGAAAGAATCTTTCGATCAGGGGTCAATGATGTAAACCCACTGTAGAAAGCGAGGAAACCTGCCATTGAGGCATGCAATCT
This sequence comes from Picea mariana, assembly GCA_032191745.1. NCBI lineage: Eukaryota > Viridiplantae > Streptophyta > Pinopsida > Pinales > Pinaceae > Picea > Picea mariana. Next base: position 14,579 of record JASDQU011104192.1, on the reverse strand, counting down.
CCAAGGTACCAAATAATTTCTAAGTCTTGATTCTGGATAATGAGCTGAAGTCGATGGAACAAAACTCATCACAGAAGGGCCTTGATGTATCCCCCATCAATGACACGAAATGAGTAATAGATTTTGAAGATGAAATAGAGTACAACGTGAATTGGATTGGACACAGGGAAGGCCAACACAGAGATAATGGATAACTGTAAATGACCAACTCAATATAGGTTTCAGATGGACTTCTCTTGAACATATGAATGACATGACCAATGATTTGGCAGCATTGACTCAAACATGACCCAGGGAATGACCTTGTAGCAAATCGAATGAGAGACAAATGGATTTCCCAAATCAGCTTCAAATGATGAATAGAAGGTGTCATGTTCAAGAGCGACACTTACTGCCAATCAATACGAAGATGAAACATATTCCTTTCCCAAATTTTTCCCCACCATTTCTGGCGAGTACCTCTTTATTTTTACGCAAGCTTGAGGAGGATAACATATGCTTGTTGATGTAAGCTCATCCTTCAAACGAGTCCCTCGGAGTATGTTTAACGAACCCTAAGAAGGAGTGGTTCAGTCCCATCACGGGTCTGTCAATGTTTGTTTAACGAGTCCAGAGATAGAAAACTCGAAGGTTTTTCAAGATTATAGAGTTTGGAAAAACACTTAAAAGAGAAATCTCTCAGTTCCTTTTTCGTAAAATAGTCTGGATGAGACCGAAAAAGAGATAAATTATTGCTCACCAGATGCTTATTTCAAATACTTTATCGAGCGTGAAAATAACAAGGTCGCTCGACGATCTTTTCATGTTTAGAGAGTCTGAAAAGAGCTTAAAGAGGACTCCAGGGGGATTCCTTTTTCGTATAACCTTGTTGAGCCCAAAAAAGTGATAAAAGTATGCTCGACCACGTTCTCATGTATTTACGAGTGCAAGAATGGACAAAAACGACACTCGAAGTTTTATGTAAAAAACCATAAAAACAATAAAAAACACATGATAACAAAGAAAAACATGTCCATATCCCTGTATTGAATCGTCAAAGTCATCACGCCTGCAAAAGTTACACTCAACATGACATTAGGGATTAGGGTTTAGTTGATAAATAATTATAAAAACCCAAAATGATATAGTAAAAGTAAATAAAATGAGTAAATACTCTTTTTTACCACACCATTTTACATTTCCACTATTGAGCTCAAAAAACCCCTCTTTTACCCTCCAAGTTTGGCATCAATTTGCGGGAGCTACAAGAGACCATTCAGCGAACCGTCTGCGACATTAGGGTAAGCTCTTCATCCTTGACATTTTGATGGTTTAAATTTTTGATTTCATTGATTAAATGTTTAGTTTTGAGTTGAGTTTTTAAGCCCTACATGCGCACTGCAATTCTCACAGGCGGGCCATACGGGGCCTGTGAGAATGAGGCGTTCCCATAGGTGAGCCTAAGGCCACCTGTGAGGTTCTCACACAGGGCACCTACGAGAACCGCAAAGCCCAAAAAAAATTTAAAATTTTTAGCCAATGAAAAATATCCAAAGCATGAAAAAAGTTATTAATCCTCTTATTGTGTTCCTTGTGCAGATAATTGACCATCACCATGGTACTTGAGTGGCGTGAAAGGGAACATGAAGAGGATAAATCAATGGTCGAAAATCATCTGCCTACCATAGCTACTTTGAGATATTGTGGGCTTTTAAAGTACTTTCGTATCCCGGGCATGAGGGCCCAAGTCAGACTATTAGAGTATCTGGTGCATATGTGGGACCCAGATCAGCAGGCTTTTCATGTGGGAGCTCACACACCATCCATAGACATTGAGGACATTTATTTTTTGACTGGATTGTCCCGACGCGGATACTATGTGAGCCTGACCGGTAGTAGAGGTGGTGGGCTAAAGATGAGTGAGTACTGCAATTTATACTACATACCCGAGGCTGAAAGGAAAAAAGGAAAAGTGGCTATCTGGGGGGTACAAGACTTGACCCTTCATACTATCCTTTTCAATATAGCTCGGATGGATGGGAGTTCTGCTCTTCATATGGCATTACAGAGCTACTTCCAGTACGYCATCGAGTGTATTGAGCCTCGAGTATTCAACTGGGCAGATGTTGTGCTTCGCAGTATCAAAAAGCAATTGACCAAATGTAGGCGAGGTAACCTGAAGCAATTCAGGTATGGATCTTTGTTGGTGTCTTTCTTCCTTGAGAGGGTCCCCGTATTTAGACTACAGGTTGAGTGGAACATACCGGGTCCTAGGTATCCAAGGATGCTGAGATGGTGTCGGCTCATGGCCCGGCACGTAGCAGGACCAATCGTCAAGTACAATGATATTTTCTTTGACTGGATTCAAACCCAGATGTTGATGGTTGATGACTACGCTTATGTTGGGTTGGATTTTCGAGGAGATCCAGATTTATCACTGCCAGAGGATACTCAGTGGGGTGACCTTGGTAAGAAGTCCACGCATTTTTTTCTTTTCAAATGTTTTTGTAGATTTTTATCATATTCAAATGTTTTTGTTTTATATGCTCATCCAAAGACTAATACAAAATAATTTGTTGATAACACAGATTTTGGACCGTACAGACCTCCTGACACTTCTCCCATCCAGCGGCGAGGAGAAGTAGCGGCAGCACCACAGTATGCTGAGGATTATCAAGTAGTAGAATAGAATCTTGAGGGCCTTACTGCAGACATTCAAGACATGACTCTGGAAGAGGTTCCACGACGTGATCAGCGTCATACTGTAGGGGTATCAGCATCTATGAGTTGACTGCTCCATAGGGTTGCTAGGGCAATCATGTGTTACCATGATCGTCATCCATGACTTCACTTTGTAGAAGCTATAAGCTTCAATTTTTGACATTTTGGTCTTTGGACAAACTTTTTGTAAAAAACTCTTTTGATCGTTATATATACAGATGGCTTCTACCAGTTTACTTTATATTATGTGAATTTCGATGTGTTTGATTTATAAATGATTCAAATGTCTGTCCAATACATAATTAGCCAATGCATCTATTAATGTATTTAGACATCTAGGAATATGTTGATATTCAATGTGATCAAAATAACGTTCCAAGAAATGAATTCGCAAATACACCCGTAAAAAAGTAGGACTTCGAATAGAGTAGATATTACTTAGTTGTAGTACTACAAGCTGCGAGTCAAGTTGCACAACCAAATGATGAATTCCGAGCGAGATAGCATCAACCAATAATTCAATAACAGCATTATACTCTGCAATGTTGTTGGTCGCACGACCGAGGCATACACCTTGTAAATATACAAGTTCATTTGTTGGGGCATAGATTTCATATGCAGCGGAAGCAAGGTTCCGAGTACTATGGCTAGCACCATCAGCGAAGCCAATATAGGGTAGCGAAGACTTCGACATCTGGAAATCAAACACAACGTCACATAAGGGCAGAGACCAGATAACGACAAAAGAAAGCTATAGTAACACACAAAAAGTATGATACATTAAAATACAAGTACTTGTGCACAAATGATTTATGCATAGTACTTCTTCAAGTACAACCCATTCCTGGGTTCACTCAAAGGGATACCATTGTAATCTACCAGCTCATATGCTCCTTTTTCCAAAACTCGGTTAACAATATAAGGACCTCGCGACATGGGTTAGAATTTTCCAGCTCCTAACACATCTTGATCTTGTTCATAGAGAATAACAAGATCACCTTCAGAGAAAACGTGAGGCTTGACATGCTTGTCATATTGGGCCTTGACACGTTTTTTCTGGGCTTCTATTACTAGAGTGGCGTCCCGTCGAGTTTCGTCTAATCGCATTAGATACAATAGACGTTCTTCTTCAGCAGAAGTGTTGGGTAGGAGTTCGACAGCTAGCTTCAGAGAGGGTATCTCGCATTCTATATGAAGAATGGCTTCCACACCATAGACTAACCGAAAAGGCGTAAACCCAGTGGCGGATTTGACAGATGTCTGGTATGCCCACAATGCTGAAAACAACATTGTGTGCCAACTTGATTTATGAATTCCTATCATCTGTCGAAGCATAGTTATAAGAACTTTTTTGATTGCTTCGCCTTGACCATTAGCTTGTGGATAATAGGGCATTGAGTTATTATGGCGAAGACCCAACTTTCCCGTAAGTTCAGACATCATAAAATTCCTAAAGTGACTACCGTGATCAGTGATGATAGCTTGGGGAACACCAAAACGAGCTATGATGTGATTAAAAAGAAACAACGTTGTGGTCTTTCCAGTATTATCGAATGTTGGCATCGCCTCGGCCCATTTTGTAAAGTAATCAACAGCTACAATGATGTAACCATTCCCCCCGGCCGAGTGAGGGTGACATGTCATGAAATCAATGCCCCATTTCACAAAAGGACCAACTGAGACCACAGGATGAAGAAGAGCAGGATGTGACTGATTTTTCTGATTGTAGGTCTGGAAGGCATGGCATTTATGAAAGACAGTAATGCAGTCGTTAAATAAAGAAGGCCAAAAATACCCTGCACGTAAGATCTTCTGGGCAGTAGCATACCCAAACATATGACCACCACATGCTCCGGAATGGCAGTCATTCAGAGCTTTCTTGGCTTCATCAAACATTAGACAACGTCGAAAAACAGAGTCAATTCCCCAATGGTAAAGAGTATGCCCGAGGATAATGTATTGACGAGCTTGATAGCGTATGCGACGTCGTTCAGTACTAGACAAAACAGGCCAAAAAGTCTGGGTTTGGAGATATATAATGATATCCCCATACCAAAGATCATCAGTGCTAATAAGGAAAAGAGATTCATCGGGTAATGAATCTACTGCTACATTTTCCGTTGCAGAATGAGGAAAATCGTATATCAACTCAACAAAAACTAAGGATTTCTTAGACTTGGTGCGATTGAATTCCAAGTCAAACTCCTGGAGCATGAAAATCCATTTGGAGTATTTTCCCCCTAGCAATTGATGTGTCAAAATGTGTTGCATAGGGTTGCAATGAGAAATCACCGTAGTCTTACGTGAGAGGATATAATGCCGAAAGCATTGGATGGCTTGAACGGCAGCCAAGGCCAGTTTTTCAACATGTTGATACTTGATTTCAGTTGGTGTGAGACTTTGACTCAAGTAGTAAACAACATGTTCGTTGTGTGCATCATCCTCTTGAACGAGGACCATGCCAATAGTGTACTCCGAGGCAGCAAGATAAAGGAAATAATCGCGACTGTAATGTGTGAGGGACAACTTTAAAGCTTCAAAAGAATTGTTGGCAATGGTATCCCAGACGAACTCTGAATCTTTCTTTAATAGCCACGTAAAACCATGAGTTATCTCATTGTAATTAGGGATAAAACGACGAAGAAAGTTTGCTTTCCCCTTCAAACTTTACAACTGGCGCAGTGTAGAAGGAGGAGGGAGATTAAGGATCGCCTCAACCTTAATAGGATCCACCTGGATCCCTTGACGCGAAACGATAAAACCTAGAAGATGGCCAGATTCTACGCAAAAAATGCATTTATGAGAATTTAAACGTATACGATAGAACCGACAGCAAACAAAAATAGCCCGGAGGTGGGTAGGGTGATCGACTCTGCGCATAGAATGAGCTGGTAAATCGTCCAAATAGGGTTGAACGATATTCTTAATGTCATGAAAAGCATAAGACATAGCACGTTGAAAAGTTGCACCCGCATTCTTAAGACCAAAAGGGAGTTTCCTATACGCAAAAGTACCCCAAGGACAAATAAAAGAAGTTTTATGTTGATCCTCAAGAGCAATGTTAATTTGATTATAGCCGGAGAAACCATCCATGAGAGAGAAGATTTCACTGCCGACGCAATCATCGACAATCTAATCGACGAAGGGGGTAGGAAAGTTGTCTTTGGGACAAGCTTTGTTAATATCCCTATAATCAACACATACACGAATACTGCCGCCTTTATTGTCGATCGGGACAGGGTTGGAAACCCATTCTGTAAGAGCCACCGGATAAATAAAGCCAGCTTTCAAAAGTTTTTCAACTTCGAGCTTGATAGCAGCCACTTTACGTGGGTGAATTGGATGAAGGCATTGCCGGACGGTTTAGCGCYAGGGTATGTCTTTATCTCATGTACAACAATTGCAGGGTCGATACCTGGCATCTCTTCGTAGCTCCAGGTGAAGATGTCATGAAATTCTTTGAAAAGAGACGTATAGGTGACGATTTCGTTGAAAGAACACAAAGCTCCAATATGAACATTTTCAACAATCCCAGGTTTAATGGAGATGTCAATGGGAATCATGGGTGAGATATTACTTAAGTTCCCTTCAACAAACACATCGTGTGAAGACGCTAGAACCGTCGAGATGACAACAACGGTCGACAGAGTCGAAATCCGTTGGTAGTTCTCAAGAGTGTGTTGCTCCAGAAAAAGTATGGAACAATGATGCCCATCATCCCAAGGGGTGTCCTCCATGACGGACATGATCATCTCATCAGTTGGAAAAATAACACGAAAAGGATCGGGAGACAACTCATCAAGAGAGAGGGTAGAAGGTGTTGTTGATTGAATGGCTTGATAGGCAGACTCAACTGGACTTAACAGCATTGCGTCACCTAAACGAAGATGATCTCTGGGGTCAGGGACAATCCATGGGTCATGAGATGCAAGAAGTTCATGAGGCACTGTGGAGATCATGTTGATAGAAGCAACTGACGGGCGTGGAACATCGGGTGGTGGAATGGGAAAAGTTCCCATTAACGAGGAGTCCTTTAAAAGGCCTACACCGATGTTCTCATAACTCGGTGGGGTTTTAGCAATAAACGGCACGTTTCCAGTACGGGTATCAGAATTGAAGAAGGCAAGTTGGTCAACGGAAAAAACCTTTCCTTTATGAGGGAAACGTACTATACGGAAAAGGGTTGACACAACGGCGCACATAGAATCGATCCAGCTGCGACCAAGTAGAAGATTATAATCAAGGGGAGCATCAAAGACTTCCACTTCAACTTGGACCATCTTATCTTCTAGTGTGATAGGCAACGAAGGAAGAACACTGTAAGGCTTAAAACCAGATCCATTGAAGGCTTTAAGAGTGTTCTAGGATTCATTCAAAGGAGGAGAGCTAATGGATTTCCAACAAGCAAGAGACATAACACACGTCGAGGCACCCTCGTCAATAACAATTCGGCAAATGTTCTTGTCGGAGACAACCACTTGTAATTGAAACATGAGTTGAGGGGGTAACCTTGGAATGTGATCTTCCAAGTCAAAGACTATCAAATTAGTATTTGTCAGGTTAATTCCACCTATAGCTTTCAACAAGGCCTTCCGTTGTGCAGGACAAGACTGAAGGACTTCAAGAGCTAACATTGCAGAAGGTGCCTGGGCCATATCTTCAACAATGTTGTAGTTCTGGGCAGCACGAGCGTGAGGATTGAAAGATGGTTTCCTAACAACACCTTTTGGGGGTGGTCGCAGAACTGTATCAAGGCTCGGTCGTTCAAGATGAAGAGGACAATTAGTAGGTGGAGTCACGGGAGATGGTTTTATCAAAGCAGGAGGTAAATCGTCAACCTTCTCCTTAGATGGAGTATAATCTTTGTGTTACAGGTATGAACTAACTGAGAGGGGGGGGGTGAATCAGTTAGTGTAGACTATTAACCATTTACTCTCATTTTTTAACTTTGAATCATT
>JASDQU011104191.1:20734-31496 GCA_032191745.1 Picea mariana | reverse complement strand
TGACTTGATACTAGGAGAAAGTCTTCCGAACAAAGCAGAATACAGATTAACACCTCGAGAGAATGAGGAGGTGAAGAGCCAAGTCCAAGAGTTTCTATACAAGGGTTTGGTCAGAGAGAGTTTGAGTCCATGTGCAATATCAACTGTGTTGAGCCTAAAGAAAGATGGAGGATGGAGAATGTGCATAGAATCGAGAGCCATCAACAATATCAACATCAAGTACATATTTCCTTTACCGAGAATGGATGATTTAATGGATTGCTTAAGTGGAGCAAATTTATTTTCTAAGATAGCTCTAAAAAGTGTATATCACCAGATCAAGATGAGAGAAGGTGATGAATGGAAAACAACCTTTAAGACAAACAAAGGTCTATATGAGTGGCTGGTTATTCCATTTGGATTAATGAATTCCCTAAGCACTTTTATTAGGCTAATGAATTGAATTATGAAAGATTTCATTCGAAAATTCGTGGTTGTATATCTGAACGATATACTAGTCTTTAGCAGGACTAAAGAGGGGCATTTGAGGCACCTAATGCTAGTGATGAGGAGGCTACAACAGGAGAATCTGCTGATAAATTTGAAGAAGTCCTCTTTTATGAAAATAGAACTCATTTATTTGGGTTTTGTGATCTCTTTGAATGAACTAAATATGGATCCAGAGAAGGTGAAAGCGATCGAAGAATGGCCGTCACCAAGAAGCATGTTTGAGGTAAGGAGCTTTCATGGATTGACAAGTTTCTATAGGAAGTTCATTAGATACTTCAATGGGATTTGTGCACCAATGATAGATATAGTGAAGAAGAAGCACAAGTCCTTTAAATGGACAAAGGACATCGAGAGGAGATTCAATATACTGAAGAAGAAGATAATAGAACGATCGATTCCGGTCTTGCCGAATTTTGAAAAGACATTTCAGGTAAGATGTGATGCAAGTGAAGTTGCAATAGGAGTAGTTTTGAGTCTGGATAATTGACCTATTGCCTATTTCAGTGAGAAGTTGAATGAGACCAAGAAAAAATACTCCACGTATGATAAAGAATTCTATGCCTTAATTCAAGCCTTGAAGAAGTGGAGACATTATCTTGTCCCACAGAAATTTGTCTTGTATAGCGATAACCAAGCTTTACAATTCATAACCAGACAAGAAAAACTAAATCAGGGGCATGCAAAATGGGTTGAATTTATGCAAAACTTCACTTTTGTCATAAAACATATTGTTGGGAATGCTAACAAGGTTGCTGATGCATTAAGTAGGAGATGTTTAATTCTGCAGGAATTCGAGGTGAAGACCTTGGGGTTTGAACACCTTAAGGATATGTATTGTGATGATACAGACTTCAAGGAAGCATATGAAGCATGTACAAACCATGTGCTGAGAGATATAATTCAGTTGACATATTACATGGTTCAAAAGGGATTGTTGTTCAAGGGAAATCAACTATGCATATCAAAATGCTCAACGAGGGATAACATTTTGAAAGAAAAGCATAGTGGAGGATTGGCCAGACATTTCAGCCATGATAGAACGTTTACACAATTGAGAAGTTCATACTATTGGCCAAGTATGGGAATAGAGGTGATAAAGTTTGTGAATAGATGTAAAATCTGCCAACATGCAAAGGGGAAAAGACAGAACACTAGATTGTATCAGCCATTGCCAATACCAGAGAGGCCTTGGGATGCAATAAGCATGGATTTTGTGTTGGGACTTCCAAAGAAACAAAGGGGATTTGATTCCATATTTTTGGTGGTGGATAGGTTTTCAAAGATGGCATACTTTATCGCATTCCATAAGACCAGTGATGCAATGCATGTTGCAAATATGTTTTTCAAGTAACTAGTAAGACTTCATGGCTTACCCAGGAGCATTGTCTCAGACAGAGAGAAAAAATTTGTTGGTCACTTTTGGAGAATACTATGGAAGAATTTGGGGACAAATATGTCCTTCAGCTCAGCTTATCACCCTCAGATAGATGGGTAGACTGAGGTGGTAAACATAGGTTTGGGAAATTTATTAAGGAGTCTGGTTACTGAGCATCATAACCAGTGGGATCAGATTCTGCCATAAGAGGAATTTGCATACAATGACTCACCAAATAGGAGCATTGGAAAGATCCCATTCCAAATATTGTATGGAATGCAACCCAGGGGAGTGTCTGAGTTGAGAGACTTGGAGCAGGGTGAGATCAGAAGCGCTGGAGCAGAAGATTTTGCTGTGGAGATGCAAAAAATCCATAACCAAATCAAAGAATAGTTGCAGAGTTCTAACTAGAAATACAAGCACAGAGTGGATCAACATCGTAGGGAACTTCAATTTGAAGTAGGAGATCAGGTTTTGGCACATCTCAGGAAGGAAGGGTTTCCTAGGGGAACATATAACAAGATAAAGATGAAGAAGATAAGACCCTGTAAGATCTTGAGGAAGTTTGATGCCAATGCCTATGAGATTGAGCTACCAGATGGTGTGGGCATTTCACCCATATTCAATGTTTCAGACCTATATCCTTACAGAAAATATGACACAGAGGGATCAAAAGATCAAGAAAAGATTCAGTGGGAGAAACTGATGCCTGTGGCAGAAAAGCCACAGATGGAGAAAATTGTGGATCAGAGGATTAGTAAGAGGACCAAAAGGAAGACCTATTATGAATATCTGGTCAAATGGAAGGGATACCCAATCGAATATTCCAGTTGGGAAAACGAAGCTACCATCCAGAAGTAGGGAAAATCAGTGCAGGAGCTCATGGACAGGAGTCCATGAATTTTTGTCAAGGGGAGTGTGATGTAAGAGCATCGTTGGCAAGTGCACAGAGGCAGGACCACTTAGCATGTGGGAGTTCTTCCAGAATTTCAACGCTGGCAGTTGCAATAGATTTTGAATTTGCCTTAACTCAGCGACGGAATTTACCTTTTGAGGCACATTTTGGAAATCACAAGAAGAGCAGGAGTTTCCACTATGGCTTTGGATTGAGACTAGTCTAAGATAGCCAGTAGATTAAGTTTTAGAGTAGATAAGTAGGCAGGGGAAACCCTAAAAATCCCTTTGATTTAAGTAGAGGTTTGGTATGCCCAGATGGGGTGAGCTGCAATATAGAGGGGAGTTAGTTGTAAGAGAACTGCAAGTTAGCAGAATATTTCAAGCTTTCAAGCTGTTGTAATTTGAATATGTTTTGTATCCATTTTGGCACTTGTGAATATAACAGAGGGAAATTTTATCCAGCTAAATGGTGTGTGAACAGTGTTTGAAATTTCCTGTCATTTTTGTTTTTATGAGCAAGTGAATGAATCTCCATAGGAGAGAATGGAACTATGATGTTAGTTTTTCAGTTTCAATTGTTTCTCTTCATTTGAAGCTCTGCAAGGTGTGCATCGAGCCAGAGAGGAATGCCAGGATATCGAGGAAGGAATTTCTCTGTAAGAAATCCATTGGATCTGAGTTATCGAGATCCCTCAGACACAAGGAGTGCATGGGAAATCGAAGTCTACACAAGTCAAAGCTCAAGAGGAATAACACTTCGAATACATTTTATCAAGGTCCAGGAACCCCATTTCCTGGGAGGAATGAAGGTCGACACCTGCGGGGACTTATAAAATCTTATAAGTTTGAGAGACTAAAAGCTCAGGAGGAAGAGCGTTATCGACCATTGGATCACTGTGGAGAATCAGTAACCGTTTGATTCAAGATAAGTGCGCAATTTTTAACGTTGCGTACTTCCAGGAGGGAAAACCCACGAAGACTTGAACGGATGATGGAGAGATTTCGAGGAGGAATGTCGATACACCGCAAGCCATTGGATCAAGTTAAGTTGCGAGGAGGATAACGACGAGATCCTTTCAGCTCTCAAAGCTTAGGAGGGATAAGAGTCATCGATCCTAAATAGATCTGGACCGTTGGTCCATTTCATGATATTGAATATCGTGAGTTGGGAGGACAGGGGTACTAGACTTCCAAAACCCCAAATATTCAAATCATGATTTGCGAGCACAAGATCCGAACCGTCAGATCTACGGAGGCTTAGAGCCGTTGATCTGCATCAAGGAAATACATCGCAATTTCGGTGACTGGGAGGAGGAGCGAACAAACTTCGTGAAGTGCAAATTCACAAAACATGAAACGCTGAAGTGATCGCAGTCGTTGGCCAAGGGGAGACCTGGGCCATAGATCTTGCGTCATCACGATTTTGGTGTTCAGGACTTGGAGGAGCCAAGGAATCATTGCATTGGAAACCTCAAATTCACGAAATGTGACGTGCCCTTTTGGTCTAAGTCCCTGGTCGTGCCTGCGATCACGTGGAGCAGAGGCTCGCGCCTAGTGTTGGTTTGCGTGGGAAAAACAGAGACAAGGACCTGTGGATTTAGTTTTAAAGGTTCCAGTTCGGAACAAGGAGAGCCATTTTGAGCTCCTGAGTCAAAGATCCTTACTTGGAGGTCGCACAACCCTTAGGAGAGACAATGGATCTGCATCATATGCTTATTAATGTTGGAGAAATTTCTATTTTTGACACACTAGTTCGGTGGGAGTTAACTAACTAGTTCTATTTTAGACTTTCTATTTAGATCATCACTATTATGATATTATGCATGGATGCATTCTACTATTATGAAATGTTATGTCCTATATATGAGTGTATTCCACTCATTCATTGTATCATATTGATCATCATCTATGTATCAATCATCAACTCATTGGAGTAATGTGAATATATGTTCTCATTCTTCCATATTGAATATCTCTTCCTTTATTGATAAGTTTTGTTTGTACTTGCTTTAGCTAGATTTCCTGTGTAGGTTTTGATCAAACATTGACATGGTATCATAGCTACGCTGCTTGGAGCAAGCCAAACAAGCCAAAGAATAAGGAAAAACAGAGTTTCGACGAGCAAAATCCATGGTCGTAACTTTTGGCAGTGATTTCTCTCAAAATATTAACTTTTTGAGGAAAATGATCACTCGGGAAGTAATTGACCCATTTTGCAACTGGGTTTTCAACTGTTTGGTGAAATGCTCCACCGTTTTCTTAGAAAGGAAGCTGGAAGACCGTCTCCTGAAACTGATATGAATCTGTGTTCATACCTTTCTGTAGTGAGTTCTCCCAAAATATTAACATTTTAAGGAAATGACTCACATTAGAAGTAAATCAACTCATTCTGCAAGTGGGTTTTCAACCATTTGGTGATATTCCTCATCATTTGCTCAGAAAGTAAGTCAGAAGATCACCTCCTGAAACTAATATGAATCTGTGGTTGTACCTTTCTATAGTGATTTCTCCCAAAATATTAAATTTTTGAGGACACGAATCACGAGAGAAGTAAATCGACCCACTCTACAAGTGGTATTTCAACCATTTGGTGAGATTCTTCACCGTTTTCTCATAAAGAAAGTTGGAAGATCGTCTTCTGAAACTGATACAAATTTTCACTTAAAGTGCCCTTTCTGTAGTGATTTCTTAGTTTTTCACTTACAGATTGAGAGTAAATTTATAGGGGTTTTCAGAAACAATGGGAGAGAAGGATAGGAAACCTATTATATGTTCAAACTTGGTGGTAATCCTCACACCATACAATTATTTTTATTGGAATCCCAAGGAAGAATTCCAACTTAGAAGGAAAGGACTGTACACCTTGACGAAGGGGACAAAAATACAACCTACATCAGCAATTGAGAAGATGAGATGGGTGAATCGAAAGGATGAATCCACATGGCTTCTTCTTGAATTGATTTTAACTGATCTATGGTTTTATGCTGCTGCATGCAAGACTCCAAACGAGATCTGGACCACCTTGGAAAGTTTGTTTGGAAAGCAGGATGAGATGAGAGGTCATACGCTTGAGGTAGATTTGAATACTTTTGATCCTAAAAGTTTTGATAATATACAAGATTTCTTTACTAAGTTTAAATCTTTGATATTGATCTTAGCATCTTATGGTATTGATAAGTCTAAATAAGTCAACCAAAATATTCTAACGATCTTGGTCAAGCTAGTGTTGGATTATTGAGAGGGGGGGTGAATCGGTAATAAGGAAATTCAATCTTTTTCAACCACAAAATGAAAGTTTTATATCAATGTAGCATTATCATCCAATAGTTTCAGAGTAAATAAACAATGAGCAAATGAACAATCATAGACATACACAGTACACTAGTGTTTTACGTGGAAACCCAAAGCGAGGAAAACCAGATAATGATTTTTCTTATATGTATTTAAGAGTTGCATTCATTGGAAACACCCACTTCCTTTGTTTTCCAGCTGCAATTGGAAGGAGGATCCAACCACCTAGTTTCTCAGGCTACAACCTGAGGGAAGCTCCAACTCCCCAATTCTTTGGCTACAACCAGAAGGAGGCTACAACCCCTTATGTTCTCCAGCTACAACCGGAAGGTGGATACAACCACCTATCCTTGCCTCGTCTAACCACCTTGAAATATAAATTCCAAATGTAGACAACCTGCCACTGTCACTGAATAAACCACTGCCACTGTCAACCTATACCAATAACCTGTAACAACCTGTACCAATCAACCTGCACCACACAATCTGTACCAATAACCTTAACCAACATGTACCATGCATCAATTGCACATCAACTATGACTCATCAATATGTACTAACATCATCATACACCTTATGTATGTTCTAACTCATCAACTACTTGTCTCAACCATGTACCCAACATGTACCTCAACCATATACCAAATACATACACCAATATAACCATCAAAAGTTATCTAAAAATTCATCACTCTATCCATAAACCAAATACCATAAACCCTTACATCAACCCACGTGCCACAATCTCACTATTATGTAGCCTCAAGCTAAACCAACAACTTCAACAACACATCACAACCAAAAGACCAATACCCATATGCCAAATACCAACAAAAAAATACCAACTATATCCCTCAACAAATTTGATATATGCAACAATACTGAACATCCAATACCCTCTCAAGAGCTAAACCCTAGCTCACAAAACATACCTCAAACAAGATGTTCCATATCTCTCATAAATAAAACCCAACCATGTTTCTGCCACAATTTTTCTGCCATGATTTTTCTGCCGCACTTTTTCTGCCACACTTTTTTTGTCGCGATTTTTCTACAGTGAATTTTCTGCTGCACTTTTTCTGCCACACTTTTCTTGCCGCACTTTTTCTGCCGCACTTTTCTCTATCAATAATACTTGCCCAAACAACCTTTCAAAAAATAGATATTCAATGATATTTAATAGGTGATTAAATGAGAGACCTTTGCCTCTTATTTATACTTTCATGTAGCTTCCTCAAGGGGTTACCTTCTAACCATCTTAACCCACTTTCCTTATTTTAGGTCTAACCCACTTCTAATCACTTGTCCACTTAGTAATTTCTCCATTAATTTTATTATTTAAATAATTTCTTGTGTATCCACCTTGAATTATAGTACAGTCATCACTTCACTTTATTATTTACCTTCTAACCATCTTAAACCACTTTTCTTATTTTAGGGATAACCCACTTCTAACCACTTGTCCACTTAGTAATTTCTCCATTATCTTTATTATTTAAATAATTTATGTTGTATCCACTTTGACTTATAGTACACTCTGTTAGGTTCCTATAATTTTATAGGATAATCATTATGTTGATTGATATCCATTTTTTCAGTGATTATGATTTCAAGAAAAAATTGAAAGGAGATTGTCAAAACACCTCTTGTTTGAAGAAATTTGGATATTTGTAACCTTAGGAAATAAAAATATGGGGTAAAGTGGAAAAAATTTAGCTTAGCGCTACCCAACACATATGTTTTTATCCTAAGTTGGAAGCGGACAAGAATTTTTGTCTTGTAGTGCCTAAACCCTGCACAAGTTCCCATCGATGACGTCCCCATTTCCTAGATCGACGGTCCTCATAGAATTTCATACCCCCTCGACCCTTCTTCCTTTAATGGTGGGGGGGGGGGTCCGAAAATTGGTTTCCCCACTGTGGGTCCCACCTAATGCAACGCCTCCTTATTATTTCAGACCCCCCTCTCGTAATACTAATTACAACCTACCCCCCTCCAGAATCCTGCCAAACCGCCACCCGATACGACTTACACCCCCGCTTACACCTGTCCTCCACTCACCCTCTCACTTGCTCATACCCCTTTTCTCCCACCTATCACCTCATCCACCTCTCTGACCACTCTCCCTAAACCTCACCTCCTGTATCTACTTTCCCCTCTCACCACATGCCACCTGTCTCCTCATTCTCGATATTGTCCACCTCTCCACCTATGCTTCCTTTCTTCCTACCACTTACACTCCTGCATCCACTCATCCCATATCCTAATTGACACTTGTACCCACATCATCCTATACGTAACCACTTTTCTCCTCCCCAAACTTTTTTTGACCAGTCATATTCCAAGGATATTTCCAAGATAACCAGGGAAAATTTTGAGGAACAAAAAAAGGTTTGTTATCAAAACGGACCAAGGAAAAATAACCTCTTTCAATTTTTATACAGGTGTCACGGATTGGGAGAATTGAGAGCATATTTGGGGCCTATTTTTAGGATTTATTTGCTGCTTGTTTTACACATCTTTTTCAAATGCAGATCCCGGATAGATGGAGAGGAATTTCATAAAACTGAGAGAGGTTTTTACTCAGAGCAAGCTGATATATAAAAACCTCCCCAGATTTTACACAAATATTTTATATTGTGATATTCGAAGACCGCTTTGGACCCCATTTTTTATAATTTTTGGGGAAAAGAGTAAAAAAGATAGATGGCAAAGAGCATACATTAAAGGCATCGATCAATAACAAATCCCACAAAACAACCTCAACAACTCGAAATTTATTGTAACCTGTCCAGATTCTGTGGAAGGAATCTTTCTTATTTTCTATGATTGCAAAAGTTATGTTAAGGTCCTAACCCGCACATAGGTAGATCAATGTATTCGGATGTAATAAAGGTCAATATCAATAAGGCCTTTCAATAAAATAGAATAAGGCGGATGTAAGAAGACCTAATAGAAGCTTCTGCTTCTAGAAGGATCTTCCTCTAGATGCTTCTCTTAATAGACACATTTAGTATAAATAAGGGTCGAGGGTATGAGAACCCTAGCTTGGAGATTATTGTAACAGAGTGCTGCTCGATTGGAGGTTGCCCCCTCGAAGAGGCTTGTGAACATTTCTATCTGAATCAAAGTGCCATTTCTATTGCTATTTCGTATATCATTTTTGTGTATTGTGAAGATTATGCTGGATATTTTACTGTTATTCTGCCATTTCTAGTATTTTATTTCTGTTCTGCATATTTTATATATCTGGTATCTTGCAAGTGGTATCAAAGCACTTTCCTTGGCAGAAATTGTGGGTATTTTTTTTCAGGGTAGAGACGTATTCTGGCGTATTTAAGCCACAGAGATCTGTCATTACGCGCATAAACCCACGGTTGAGGGATTCATACACGCAGTAAATACAAGTGGTTCTTAAGCGCACATCTGTTGGCCACCCTTGTAACCCCTGTTGGTACCCCTTCGAGTGGTAGCGCATTAGACAACACATGTGTACGGATCGGCCTAGATTTCCTGAAGCCCTCTTTAGATAAACCTATCAGCTGCCGAACTGCTATAGTGTCACCGAGAACAGCACTCGAGAAGATACTCTCTAGTACCTGGGTAGTTGGGTAGTACAGCTAAGGGTACGGTCTATCCTCCTTAGTTAGTGCCCTGAGATATTGGGCCGATTACTACTGTTGGACCCCGCACGTATATCAGAGAGCTATAGCACAGGGCAAACCCTTGTCTGTAGAACCCTTGAATACCTAACCCTTGGGGAACATAAACATAAACATAAAAAAATTAAACTGGCGAGATCTATTGTCGCGCATCTATGTTCGGGTTGCTAAGTAAAGAGTCGCTGGTTCAGAATTTGGGGATTTCAGCACTGCAACATTTTTCAGACCAAAGTATAACCCCGCAGCTATAAAAAAAAAAAAAAAAAAAATTGGAATTTTTTTCCCCATTATTTGAGACCTATTCCATTAGATTCATCTCTTTTCCCTTATCACATTCATCCATATCATTTTTATGCAAAAATTTCTGACCCCGCCCGCTCCCTTTTCAGTTCACCCATCCTCATGGCCCATACCCTTAGCCAAGAACTAGAGTCTCGCTTCAACACCTTACAATCTGGTTGACTCAAGACCCAACAAGAAGTGCAACAACTCAGTGCTACTATTGCCTCCCTTGATGCATCCATAAATGCCTCAGTAAATGTAGCCGTACAGTCCGCAATGGTGGAACTCAAACACGAACTGACCACCCAGCTTGAATCTGTCTTTGTATCACTCTGCACAAAACTCAAGATCCCTACCGATGACTCTTTTCCTGATGCACATGAAAATACTGAAGGTGAAACTTCTTCCCATTCCTTTCAACCCCATCACTTTCAAAGGGACATACGCCTTCCGCGGGTGGATGTAACTAAATTTGATGGCTCGGACCCCACTGGTTGGGTCACCCAAATGGAACATTATTTATCTCTCTACAACATTACACATGACTTGGCCAAACTACAGTATGGTGTTCTCCATTTAGATCAAGAACGCTGGCAATGGTGGCAATGGAGAAAAACTTCCCGTCAAGGGTATATTTCTTGGACCCAATTTGTGGCTGAGCTTTATGAACGCTTTGACACTAACACCAACCATTTGGGCTCTTTGAAAAAATTGAAGCAATTAGGCACAGTAGAAGACTTCATAGCTACATTTGAGCATCTGGATT
>JASDQU011104190.1:0-30245 GCA_032191745.1 Picea mariana | reverse complement strand
ATATGAATTAACACATATCATTGCTCATACTTATTGACAAAATTATTGCTTGGTTTTGTAAGTTATGAGAGAAACAGTTCATATAAGCTTTCAAACTCAACCCAAAACAACCATTATTTAGAATATTGCCATGAATTCACAACCCAAGTCAACAAAAACCTTTTGTTGGTCGTAAGGGTCAAAGCAAACAACTTGCATACATCTATTCAAACCTCTGTTAAGTTCACGGGTTCAAACCCAGTTCCGACTTCAGTAATGACAAAGCATTTAAATGTTGATCACAAACCTTTACATACTAAAAACTTGTTCAAAATAAATCAAGGTTGGGTGCATACAAAACTTTTCAACCCATAACTTTAAATAACACAATACTCATATCCAAAATAATCAGTGTGGTTTGAAACCAAGCTCTTTCTCAGTGAAGTAAAAGGAATTTCGAAGGTTGATATATTAGATAACAAGAAAAATTTACAAGAACTCAAACCCTGGTTGTAGTTCACAATTATACCAAATGGGTTTAACTTCAATAGTCATGAAAAGTAAAATAATGCTTGAAGTGAGGAAGACAACCATGTTATTTCTTTTCAACATAGGAAACCTTAAATAATTATTCCATTAAGAGCGAACAACAAGGAGAGAGAAATGTTGGAGATATTAAACACACCTAGTATTTTCCTTTCATTTAATTTTCCTAAGTTTATTTGGCTATGTTGAGGGTCCCTTAATCTGAGACATTCTCCCCTCGTTGATGATATTCTCCACTAGACAAGGGTGCCACATACAATCCAGTCAACTCTTAGTTATCGTTTAGTTAGACTAGTTGAGTGAAGTGTTACATGTCAACCTTGGCTTTATCACCAAGTGTTGTGTGCTAAGCTCTGGATCATCACCAGTAATCTGCACTTGCATTGGGATCGTCACCAATAAGGTGCATTCCACATGTGTGAGTGATCTCCCCCTCAATTCAATTTGGTTTGGCTAGTTAACTAACAACCGCATGGCCAGTTAACAAAGACTAGGTGGCAGTTGACTCCAATGACTGTCAGTGTGTTTCACATCTCTCTAGAACACACCTAATGCACATAAGCTTGGCTACTATGGCAACTTAGTTGTGCCATACATATTATATCACTTGTATTGTATCATTCTCTTACTCAGATAATAGAAATTCTTTCATTATTTTCTTCAATTTTTGTCTTCTCTCTTCTTCCACCATTGCAAGTTGTGTATGCTTCATTATTAGCTAGATATTCTATGTAGGTATCTCAGAAAATCTACATGGTATTAGAGCCCATAGGCCGTTAGCAAGGATCGCCACCAACATGCTTTTACATGTACCAAAGACAGAACAAAACAACAGGAAAGATGGAATTTCTCGCATCAACAATTTTAACACCATATAACTACTTTGAATGGAATCCAAGAATTATACACCTACTCATGGGTAAATGCTTGTATCAGATAGCCATGGCCTCGAAAACAAAACACACCTCAGTAGTGGAAAAATGCAAGTACTTCAACCACATGGTCCAGGCTCACGATCTCCTATGAATGTCTATTTCTCTCGACCTATGGTTTCAAATCGATGCATGCAAGACACCAAATGAGCTATGGACCACCTTGGCTGGTCTCTTTAGCTAGCAAGATGAAACGAGGGGCCATTTGATCGAAGTAGAACTAAACTCCTTGGATCCGAAGAACTTTAACAATGTCCAAGATTTCTTCACCAAATTTAAATCTCTCCACCGTGAATTGATAGACTGTGGTATCGACAAATCCAAACAAGAAAAACAAATGGTTCTTCCCATCATGGAAAAAATTGAATTGGAATTTAGTGTATTTGTCTCCACATTTCATTCTATCAGATTCACCGCAGGAGTAACATGGACCATGCTTTCATTGTCATAGTTCATTGAGGACTTAACACATCAGCATGATAAGCTCATTCAAATGGGCATAATCAAGGGCCCCAAGGCACATGCACTTGTTGTGCATGATGGAAACAACTCTCAAAATCCTAAATCTAAATAGAAAGGCAAGGGAAAGGCACATGCAAAGCCAAAGAAAGAAGGGTACTCCAAACCCTTCAATGATTCCTCAAGTTCCAAAGGTGGAAAAAGCAAGCAAGGGAAGAAGTGTGGTTACTGCAGTCATGAGAACCATCCAAACTTAATTAAAGGAGCTAAGCTGGATTAATCGATGCGCTAATGCAAACTTTAACACACACCATCTACGAAGTAAATTTAAATGCTTTTGCGCTGATTCGTGTTACAACTCGTAAAAAATTATGGCATTTATTTGAAATACAACGAAGTGAAAGATAGGAGGATCTCGCTTTTACTGCTAAAATCTTTCTTTAGACGATTTGACCGTTATGTTCGCAAGGACGCCGGGGTTTTAAATACTAAGATAAAGAGTTTTTCCTTTCATTATTTCAAATTCTATTTCTATTTTTCTGCGCGCAAAGTTTTTTTCATCGGGATAACTTATGTTTGCATTTACATTTTTACTATAGGAGATCTGAGTACCGAGTCCTCTATCATGGCTCCATGAAAAGCGTTCAAGGCGGCTGCCGAGAGTTTAGATCGGGGCTCAGATGTTGTTTTCAATACTTCACCCCGAAGTATTGATACTGTCAAAACCTAGACATACATCTCCGACATTCTTCAGTCTGAATAGTTGAATTGTTCAGATGATTCCAGCGATAACGAGAGGGATGATTTGGCCACCAAATACAAAATCATCATTCAAGCAGAGATGCACAAAATAGCGGCAAGGCCACGGCTCCTTCCCTATTATGATATGATCAAATGGGCGCTAGACCATGTGGATATCCCGACCAGGACTATTATCAACGAGCAGAAGGTGACGATTGGGACTTTTAGACCAGAACATTTGCAGGCAATTTATCAGCTATCACCCACACCAAACTTCGCGTACGATGTCGAGTTTATGGAAGAAGATGCATAAACTTGGCACATAATCTATCTTGCATATTTTAACACATTGAGAAAGGTCCTGAAAAGTTTATTTAAATGGAATAGAGGGTGCTTGCATAACATAACAAGTCAGCCCCCTATTTTCAGATCAGGGGGTATCAGAGCTTAGTTTGTTTTGCTCATGTGATTGCCATTGATAGCTAGAGATTTAGTTGTTGGTATTTGTGCAAGTTTTGTGTTGAAGTTTGATATCTTGCAAGGATGGAGGAAGCTTCAAACATTGATACTTCTCATACATCTTCATTATCCAAGTTCTTTGCAAAGAGATGTTGAAGGAGTTTGTAATCATGAGAGATATGGTACAAGAGTTGTGGAAAGAAAGAGAAGAGAGCATTGCCCTTCAAGAGTAGTTGATGGCCATGAAGGAGGAGAAAGACCAGCTTCTTGAAAACTTGCATGAGATGGAGACTCAACTCCATGAGGCAAAGGAAACCCTTACCAAGTACATGCATGAACATGAGGTATGTAATGTTAGTTTATCTTCAAATTCCTCTGAAGATGAATGCTTTGGTGTTTTTGAAAATCACACAAGAGGAATAGGGTCCAAGTTATTGTTTAAAATGGGCTATGAAGGTAGAGGATTAGGCAAGCATGCACAAGGCATTGTTGAGCCTATTGTTGTTGAAGAGAGGCCCAAGTATTGTGGTCTTGGATAATGGAGCAAATTCCAAAGTTGAGGAGACAAGGGAAAAAGTTCCAAGAACAAATTTTGTTTCAAGTTCAAGAACTTTTGTTGCAAGTTCAATACCTCAAACATGCAATGTTTGTGTTTAAGATGAATGCAAATGTGTGAAACAAGAGAGTTGTGACAGCAATGAGGACAAGAACACTGTTGTTGGTCTTCAAAGGAGAGCTTGTAACTCTTCAAATTCACCTCCTCAAAGAGGCAATAAAGGTGAATGTTCAAGGTATAATTCTGCATATCATTCAGTTGCTTTTGATTATGTTAAGCATGATAAATTTGCATGTAAAAATGGAAGAAAAAGTCCATGTACATATTGCGGTTTATATAACCATCATGTTTCAAAATGTTGGAAAAGATTGACCACTTTCAGGAAACTTTACAAGCAAAGGCAACTTGAAAAGAGGATGCAAAAGATTTGCACTCATTGCCAGAAGAGGGGTCATCTCATTGACCAATGTTGGACATTGCATCCAACCACTCATCCACGGCACAAGAAGCAGATGGATAAAGAAATTGGTAAGAATGGAAGAGGAGATTCCATCATTGATGTGAGTAAAAATGATTCACAAGAAGACGATTTTCAGCAGAAAAAATCACCATTGAGTTGGCTTGGTAAGAAATGGTTGAATTTCTTGAGCAAGTAAGGCTTTCATTTTCTATTGTAGATGCACTTTTCAGCCTTATGTATCCATTTATGTTGAGAGTATGACAAGTTGCAGCGATTTATCACAACTTGTATGATGCAAGTTTGCATGTGAATGCAATTCATTTGAAGGCATTCTTGTTGTTGCACAACTTCGCCAGAAGGATGTAAAAGAGGGGTATGATGTTCACTTGTTACAGCCATATGTCTTTTTCATATTCAGCTCTTATGTACCCACATGTTTCGGGTTCATGTACTTATGTTTGTACTTGAAGGAGAGTTGAAGAGTCATGCACATGCATGTGTTTTTGTGTATGTGTAAACAATGAACTTGGTGATAGTTCATCATGAATGATTCATGATTGTAACATGATTGTGTATCATGAATGTTGACTTGTCATTTTGGAAAGGTTGATATGTTTCAAATGAGTCTCGGCTTGTGTCGATGTTGTCTTGACGACTATGTTGTGTCGTTCATGTTTTTCGACTTATGTTTAGTCGATGGTGTTTGTTGGCTTGTAAGTCGATTTTGAGTACACCAAGATGTAGGAAAACACCATGTACTTTGATGAAGTACAAGATGCGACCGTTTGCTTGAAGAGCAAAGAGACTTTGTTGGCATCATTTTCAGTCTTGTATAAATTCGTTTTCAAGATTGATGATTTTCTTGGTTTGTGACAAGATGTCGTAGGAAAGTTTTTGCAGCCATTGTAGAGCGGATTGTGTTGACGTCAAAGAGTTCACAAGAGGGACTTGATTCTCAGTGGGAAGTCTAGCAGTCTTCCAAGCACAAGGAGAACAGTGGGTCAGCAGCCAGAGAACAATGGTTGAGGGACATAGCCAGTTGCAGTGCAAGGCATGTCAAAGTATCCAGGTGATTGTCAAAAATACTTTTCAAGTAGAATCAGTTGATAGAACTTGAAAGCAAAAGAGTATTGAAGCTCAGACAGATAATCATAAGATTTTGTGGGTCCAAAAGCCTTTTAGTGGGAAGGCATGATCAGAATCTGGACCAGGGGTCAAAATTTAGCTCAAAAATCAAAGTTCTTGGAATTGCCTCAAAACGAACGAGTGCATAGCCCTTGTCGTCACAAATCCAATGCAACTTGTTTGGGTTCAAACGGATGTCGGATGAGTGAGATATCGCGATCTGTTTGATTCGTCAAACAGGAAAAAAAAAATGTGATGACTGTACAGTCTGTACGGATGTTGACGTGGCATGTCCGTACGATAACGTGGCAGATCCGTATGACACATGGTAGGGCTGAATTCATAGGGCCATACGACACATGGCGTGTGCTGAGTTGGCAGTTGGGCGAATCATGATGAGACACGTGGTGTCTTTTTGTCCAATGGTTTGGTGCCACGTGGCACCCTGTTTTTTGGTAAAAGTTTATGGGATCCGTGAGGATTGAACCCCGGACCTCCAATACACACCAAAGCTTTGAAAAATTCCGACCAACCGACGTGCCACACTATGTTACTTGATATATATATATATGTGTGTGTGTGTGTGTGTGTGTGTGTGTGTGTGTGTTTGAATTTATTTAAGTTTGAATTAGTGTATTTTGGCGCGGGGGTTGGGCTGGGGCTTAGCCCCAGCCCATGGTTTTGGTGTTCACATATGTGACCGGTGGTTATACATTCGCGCGCATGCATTTCAAACGGAGTCTAGCCCCCGGTCGCACACACTACCATGTGATCGTTCTACACATAGTTTTGTTTGCAAACAGTGCTTATCTCTGCGCGCGTGGGATTTGGATTTTCAAATGGTTACACAACCATACGCCCGACACTTGTCGTTTATCCATTCGCCCTTGAAACGTATCCCTTTTTGTGCGGGAAACGAGGTCACATGGTGACCCATATGCCCACGGTTTTGGTGGTTAGGGGTTGGGCGCGCCCTAACCGTCCTACAGTTTCACCCGTTTTTGCGGTTGCGCCTGGTGCTAGGTTTTAGCACGAAAATGAGCGTGTGTGCTAGGTTGGATGTACAGAGGTGCGTTTTGGTGAACTAGAGACAACAAGTTTGAAGGAGGGAAATGGCAGGAGGCCTAACTTCTTCATTTTTTGGCCAAATGAGGTGCCGAAAAAGCCCAGCTAGGGGTTTTTGGACGTTCTGAATCCATTGGCACTATTTTAAAAGCCATTTGAAGAATTATTTTGTAGGTTTTTCACTATTGAAGTTTCAGGAAGCTCAAGGGAGCTTGAAGCCCTCATTGATTGAGGTCATGCTCAGATGAGCCCAAGTCTGTTTTCTGTGACTGAATAGTCATTTTTGGCTAATTGTTATGCTTTGAACACATTGGGATAGGTTTCATAGGATTTTGAGGACTTTTACAGGTGTTTTTGCCACAGGGAAGATCATGGAAGCTCAAGGCCACATGTAGAAGAGGTCATGCCCAGATGAGCCAAGATCCGTTTTCAGAGTTTTATTAGTCATTTCTAGGGTTTTTATGTATTGTGAACCCAATGGTACAGTCAGAAAATCCATTGGAGTTGAGCAGCAGCTTGTAAAAGATTTTTTGACAAAATAATCCCAGAGAGCCAAGTCCATTGAAGGAGGCTCAAGGAGATGTAGCCCAAAGAGGGGTGAACTCCTTTATCATCTTGTTATTGTTGTGAGTTTGATGGTTTATTTGTTGCACGTTATATTTGTTGTGTATTTATTTAAGACACATATTTAACCATTTAAAAGAAAATTTCCTCACACATGAACATTTAAAAGAAGATGCATAAACCTGGCACATAATCTATCTTGCATATTTTAATACATTGAGCAAGGTCCTGAAAAGTTTATTTAAATGGAATAGAGGGTGCTTGCATAGCATAACAAGTCATCCCCCTATTTTCAGATCAAGGTGAAATATACGAGCCCGCCCCAAAAGAGACCGAGATATAGAACAACAAAATAAAAGGGGTAGATTCGCAGAATCCCAAAGTAAAAGAGGTTGAGGCCCAGGCAAAAGAAATTAAGACAGCTGAAACACATATATCGGTAAATAAACTTATGGGAAATAAATCAGCACAAACAATTAAGTTAGAAAAGAAGGAGTCTGAGGTTTCAACCAAAGAAACGGACAAAGGTAGTGGAGGTTTCAGCCTTGAAAATGAGATAAATAAGTTCAAAATACCAATCCCTCTAGTCAAATTAGCAAAGAATCCTGTGTATCGAAAGCAGGTAACCAAAATGATAGGTTTTTCGGATCCAGAAAGTCACTCTGACGTGATAAACTTGGAAGATGATAAGCCTAATATCACTTTTGGTCCACATTTCGAGGGTGTCAGAGACACCGTCGCTCCCTTCTATATTACCCTGAATGTGCATGATCGACTACTGTATAACTGCATGCTTGACTCTAGAGAATCACATAATGTGATGCCCAAGTCTATTATGGACAGAATAGGCCTTGAGATCACCAGCCCCTATAGAGATCTCTACTCTTTCGATTCAAGGAGAGTTAAGTGCATGGGTATGATAAAAGATTTAGTAGTCACTCTTGCACAGGTTCCGGTGAAAAGCGTCCTGATGGATGTAGTTATCGTCGATATACCTCTGAAGAATGGCTTGCTACTATCTAGGTTGTGGGGAGCCAAACTTAAGGGGTCTCTTCAGGTAGACATGACCTACGCCACGATTCCTGTGTTTGGTGGACAATTTACTCGGCTATACAAGGAAACGAGGCTAGCATACACAGTGAGTGACCCACAGAATCCTAACAATTATCCTGTTTATGTTGCCGATCAAGATCTAGGGAATTGTATTTTGTCTTTTGATGATGGTGTAAATAGTTGTACAAAAGACAATTACATAAATGAAAACGAATCAGGAAAGATAGACGAAAATATGTATAGCACTAGAATTTGGAAAATGTTTTTTGACGGTGCCTTGTCATATGAAGGAGCAGGTGCAGGAGTATTGTTTGTAGCACCTGAAAATGAATTTGTTATTCCTTTCTCTTACCAGCTTCAGTGGGATATAGATTACACCAATAACGTATGTGAGTATGAGGCTCTAGTCTTAGGGTTGGAAGCTGCCAGGAAACTGAACATAAAGAACTTGGAAGTATACAGAGACGCAGAGTTGATTGTGAAACAGATAAATTGGCAATATCAAGCCAAACACCCAAGACTAAGATCTTACAGGAATTGCACCTGGGATTTAATAGAAAATTTCTTCTAATCGGTAAATTTTCATTTCATCCCACGCTCTAGAAACTTGCAAGTCAATTCATTAGCCAAAGCAGCCTCAACGTTCGCCCCCACTACAGCTTTCAAACTAAGGTACCAAATAGAAGTGAGGAATAGACCTTCCATACCAAACAACATCCAACACTAGCAAGTGTTTGAAGATGACGAACAAATTAGGAAGTTCCTCAAGATGGTGGATGACTTCGCTGAAACTCACGCTAGCCAAGAAAACCAAAATGACCACACATGGATCATGCAAGAGGGAGAGGATCCTCAAGGGTTCCAGGAAAAGATCGTTAATCATCGCATGTTGATTTTAAAGAACAATCAGATTCCAAAGGGACTAATCCCTCTGGAGAGACTGTTCGACCAAAATGATATGCCCTTAAAATCTGCTTTGCAACCCCAACTAGAAGAGGTTGAAGACCGTGACATAGGGACCGAAGAGGAGCCTAGGATAGTAAAAATATCAATGTACCTTCCTCCCGAGGTAAAAAGAAAGTATAAAGACTTACTCGGGCGGTATAAAGATGTTTTCGCTTGGTCATACGAAGAGCTGAGAACCTATGACACCACTGTGATTGAACACAAGATACCCCTAAAGCCTGGTGTCAAACCTTTTAGACAAAAACTCAGACAAATCAATCCTATTTTATTGCCCGTGGTTGAAAGGGAAGTCAAAAAACTCCTAGATGCAAAAATAATCGTACCACTGAGATACTCCGACTGGGTAGCGAATTTGGTCCCGGTTAGAAAGAAAAGTGGGGAGATCAGACTCTGTGTTGATTTTAGAAATCTAAATTAGTCCTCCCTCAAAGACAATTACCCCCTACCCAAAATGGATTACATTTTAGAAAAAGCAGTTGGGGCAAATAGGATGTCGATGATCGATGGGTTTTTCGGGTACAACCAAATTGCTGTCAACGAGCATGATAAAGAAAAAATAGCCTTCACCACCCCTTGGGGTACATTTATGTATGACAAGATGCCTTTTGGTTTAATGAATGTAGGTGCTACTTTCCAACGTGCTATGGATATCGCTTTCATCGGCAAAAGGGACAAGTTCACGGTTATCTATCTTGATGATCTAACCTTTTTTTCTAAATCTGATGAAGATCATCTGATACATCTCAAGCAGACGTTTGAGAAATGCCACAGGTTTGGTTTGTCTTTAAACCCCAAAAAGTCTCACTTTGCTATGCAAGAAGGTAAACTCTTGGGCCATATTGTGTCTCGAGATGGAATTAAAATTGATCCTAAGAGAGTTGAAGCTATAAACACCATAAATGTCCCTAGGAATGTAAAAGAGATTCAATCATTTTTAGGAAAAATAAATTTTTTGAGAAGATTTATCCCAAACTTTGTTGAAATCGTGAAATTGATCACAGATATGCTAAAGAAGAACAGTGAAGTGAAATGGACAGCAGAAGCCAAAGCATCGTTTGCACGCATCAAGAAGGTTATAAGCGAGGCACCCGTACTGGCTAGCCCTGATTATCTAAAAGATTTTCTGATTTTCTCGTTCGCCTCCGAACACACACTTGCCGCGGTACTCCTCCAGAAAAATGAAGAAGGTTTCGAGCAACCAATAGCCTTTTTTAGTAAAAGTCTTAGAGACGTTGAACTCAAATACGATATAATGGAAAAACAAGCATACGCTATGGTGAAGGCATTAAAGGCTTTCAGAACCTACATGTTACATTCTAAGGTAATTGCATACGTACCCACTAGTTCCGTAAAAGACATTTTGGTTCAGTCCGACAATGATGGGAAAAGGGGACGGTGGCTCGCTAAAATTCAAGAATTTGACCTAGAAATAAGACCAACGAGACTAGTAAAAGGACAAGGTTGGGCCAAGCTCTTAGCTGAATCAAACTTCAGAGCCCTCGGAATAAATGGCCTGCAGGGATGTGAAGAGTGTGTGGACATAAACAAGCTCGATGAACAAATAACTGCAATAATAATCGAAGAGAAGTTTGCCTCATCAGATTGGTATAAAGACATAGTGTCCCACCTGCTGACCTTGAAATGCCCGAGCAACCTATCCCCATCTCAAGCCAGGATGTTGAAGCTGCATGCGGTGAAGTACTGTATATCCGAAAGCCAATTGTATTGGAAAGACCCACTAGGCTTCCTGTTGGTTTGTTTAGTTGAATCGGAAATAGAGAAGGTCATAAATGAATTTCACGAAGGAGTGTGCGGAGGACATCATGCTTAGAGGGAAATGGCTTATAAGATCCTGAGGGCAGGATATTATTGGCCCAAACTTTTTTCATACGTCAACGCCAAAGTCAGAAACTATAACCCTTGCCAATTGTTCGCAGGCAAGCACAAACTCCCAGCGCTACCGTTGGTTTCGGTCAAAACGGAATCCCTTTTTCAACAATGGGGACTAGATTTTATAGGCGAAATTAACCCTCATTCCAGCGCTCAACATAAATGGATCCTACAGATTACTTCACCAAATGGGTGTAGGTTATTCCAACTAGAAAGGCAACGGATTCGGTGGTAATGGATCTCCTAAGAGAAAATATTTTGTCTAGATTCGGCTGCCCCCAAAAGATAGTCACAGATAACGCCCAAACATTTAAATCTTTGGCTATGGTCAGCTTTTGCCAAAAGTATAATATCGTTCTCGATCATTCCACGGCATATTACTCCCAAGGAAATGGGCTAGCCGAGTCTTCAAACAAGAGTCTAATCACTGTAATTAAGAAAGTGTTGAGCGAAAACAAAAAATCTTGGCATGTGCATTTGAAATACGCTTTGTGGGCAAATCGGATAGGTACAAAAAAATCTATTGGCACTTCTCCTTTCCAAATGGTATACGGGACTGACGTAGTATTACTAATATATCTAGCGCTTCCCGTAATGAAACTTTGGCAAGATGAGAAGGAAGAACCAAATCATGTCACAAGAAGAATAAACTAGTTGATTGAAGTCCAACAGCACAGGGCTGAAGTGGACGAAAGGCTGCAGAAATACCAGGACAACATGAAAGCGTTATTTGATCGTAAGGCCAAGGACAGAGAATTTCTCCCCGGCGATTTGGTTTTGAAATGGGATGCTAGGAAGGAAGACTCGACAAAACATGGTAAATTTGATCATATCTGGTATGGACCGTTCAAAGTCACAGCTCCTGAAGGAAAAAATTTGTTCCTATTAGAGAATTTGGATGGTAAGATCCTCAACACCCCTGTCAACGGGTGTTATTGAAAGCACTATATGCAATAGATGGTTTCCAAAATTTCCACTGTATATACCGGTTTGTGTTTTCTTTTTATTTTATAATTTTTCTTGGGTAAGTCTACTTTCATCACAAATAAAATAGGTCAGTGTTTTTCTAAAAGTAGGGATACGAAATTTTCAACGCATTCAGTTCTTTTAAATCCCTGATACTCTTCGTGTTGTCCCCTTACAAGATCCCAGCTTGCAGCCCAAACGAGCGAGAGGAATAAACATACGATCATATATCGGAGAATAAATTCGTCGAAAACAGGTGATAGAAAATATTTTCTGTTATTTTAGAAGAGAACGAAGTGGTAAGGTAAAGGTACGAATTCCAGAGAGGTCTGTATTTCAAACGAAGGTCTCTAAAGTATCGTGAAGGTCTCATAAGTATGATATGTCATTAAAAGAACGAGTTCTTACTCTGGGCCCTAAGAGTCCACCTAGATAAAGATAAGAGGTAATTAAAATAAGTAGGGAAGAGTAAAGCGTCTCTGAGAAAGGGTTCCAAGAGTCGTGTTTAGTCCATGACCCCTGTTTTTCGAATTCCAGACCTTTCTCCGTCGCCCTTTTTCTGTCCTCGGATTTACCTATTAAAAAGCCAAGCACCTTTCTGGGTTTCCCACAGGGAGAGAAGAGGTTACGTTTTAGCTTTGGAAGCTGAAAAACAGACCTTAGAAAGTAAGCCAGTGCTCATAACTCCTCAGTCTCCTACTAAACAAATTTATGCGTAGGTTGATCCTGACTCTTCTAGGTTTTTTAACAGTCTTCGAAGGATTGAGGCTTGCTCAAAGGAAGGCCCCTGGAAGTAATTTTTCCCATTTTCCCTGCGGCTAAGGTGTTTTGAAAGTTAAGAGAAGGTTGGTCCCGAGTAATCAAAGCAAGTTGACAGACCTCCACTGCGAATATTACACAGATATCATCCCTGGTATTGCTTATACAAACTGATTGCCCCCACTTCGTGTTTTAAAAATTAAAATATAAGATAGATGTTGAAAGGAAATTCATATTTGATTTCCCCCATCTAGTCCAAGAAGACGATGAAAGGAAATTCATAAATGATTGCCCTCGTCTCAGCATTTAAATGCATAATTATGATTCGAAGTGGTGAAAGGAAATTCAGTAAAAAGGGCTAGATAAATTCACCGGTGTACTGAACATGCTCGCTGGCAATGAAGCAATATCTGAGATATATGTAAGGTTGTCATACGTAATTTTCACTCTACTCTGGTAACCAGCCTTTTCGAAACCAAATCTGCATCCCAAGTTCAGACAGGACCCCCTCGATTAAAAGCATGGAATTTACTTCATTTGATGCAAGCCAAAATCCACAAGATCTGTTGAATGTCCTGGGACTGTTTTGATTATCTTAAAGCAGACTTGAATTCAGTATCGAGAAGGAGAAATTCATCGAAAGGGCTGCAACTGAGTTTAGAACGCAATTGAATTTTGAAAATCTTTTCAGAAGTAAAGACGAAATCTCTTTTTCCCTCTGTGTCCCCTTCCTAAAACAAGTTTCGCAGAAAGAAACCAATGACTCCATTTACCCAATACAGGTAGGTGGTCTACTATTCTCCCCGTCCCGCAGGGAGACGGGATCCCTAGCTGGAGCCTATGTTGGAGCCACCTTTTCCAAATGGTTGAAATATAATTCTTAAAATCAAAAGTTGGTTTTCAGGCTGTCTTTTACTTTATGATCTTAACCCACTGAAAGCCTCATTACCCCGATATGCGAAGTGGCGATGGCCGTTATAGTCCTAAATCACCGTCTTTTAACCGTTAAGCAAGATTATCACTTTTACTACCTCGTGCTATCGTGCTTCGGTAGTTACAAGTCACATGGTTTCCAAACTCCGATATGCGAAGTTGCGAAACGGTTTTAAAAGTTTACCCAGGTTAGTGTCAGGAGTAAGTTACTTTAAACCCTAGTTAAGCACTATCGAGGTTTCGCGACTCAGCGATCACTCTCCCAAAAACCATACCTTCGTAGCTCCAAGTCACGAAGTCACGATATTCATTAATTAAGCATGGATTAATTAAGCACTTAATTCAGACCACGTTTTCTTTTAACTAGATCGCATCATCGCGATTTTGGGTTTTGGGGGCTCAAAGGGTAGGAGTGAAATCTTCCGATATGGCAAACGCCGAAAAAAGGGGGATTAAAGACTAAAGCAAACTTAATTAAAGGAGCTAAGCTGGATTAATTGATGCGCTAATGCAAACTTTAACATGCACCATCTACGAAGGAAATTTAAATGTTTTTGCGTTGATTCGTGTTACGACTCGTAAAACATTATGGCATTTATTTGAAAAACAGCGAAGTGAAAGATAGGAGGATCTCGCTTTTACTGCTAAAATCTTTCTTTAAACGATTTGACCATTCTGTTCGCAAGGACACTAGGGTATTAAATATTAAGATAAAGAGTTTTTTCTTTCATTATTTCAAATTCTATTTCTATTTTTCTACGCGCAGAGCTTTTTTCATCAGGATAACTTTTGTCTGCATTTACATTTTTACTACAGGAGATCTGAGTACTGATTCCTCTATCATGGCTCCACGAAAAGCATCCAAGGCGGCTGCCGAGGGTTCAGGTCAGGGCTCAGATGTTGTTTCCGATACTTCACCCTGAAGTATTGATACTGTCAAAACCTGGACATACATCTCCGACATTCTTCAGTCTGAATCAGTGAATTGTTCAGATGATTCCAACGATAACGAGAGGGATGATTTGGCCACCAAATACAAAATCGTCATTCAAGCAGAGATGCACAAAATAGCGGCAAGGCCACGGCTCTCTCCCTATTATGATATGATCAAATGGGCGCTAGACCATGTGGATATCCCTACCAGGACTATTATCAGCGAGCAGAATGTGACGATTGGGACTTTTAGACCAGAACATTTGCAGGCAATGTATCAGCTGTCACCCACACCAAACTTCGTGTACGATGCCGAGTTTCTGGAAGGTTTCAAGCGGAAGGAATGTGAGCAATATGGCAGAAACTTGTCCGATTTGATCAAGGATTGGGTTTCGCACCCTGCAAAATTCAGAGCGGATGGTAATGGAATTCATTCAATCTCCTCCTTAGAACCGCAATTCAGGTATATAGCAATGATGGCTTGTAGGTTGTATGGGAAGGAGGACACCACATGCTTTTTCCTCCCGTGGGTGCCTCTGATTCATACAGTCACTGAAGGTTTTTCTTTCGACTGAGCCAAACTGTTGTTGGACAGTCTAACCAGTCGAATTACCGAATATCAAGAGCAAAAGGCGAGTGGGAAAGTAGCTTCGTTTTTCATGTCCGCCTACATCATGGGCGCTATTTGTTTCATGATGCATTTCCCTCTAATGAGATGGAGCTGGACTCCATCTAATGATGAGCCTATTCATGTCTATCACTCAAAATTTTGGGAGGACAAGGCCAAAGAATTCATATACGAGATTTTCAACTGGGTAATGGTACCGATGCACGTCTCCATCTTCGGTAACCCACCTCCCAAGATTTCAGACAGCATCACGGCCAACTTGAGTAGTGTGGTTGACTGGTATGTAGAGACGGAGTTTTCATACATCAGGGTTTTCGACGCCTCTGTTCCCCCGTATGCTCTAATATTATTCGTGTCGGATAAGCTGGTATGTCGCGAAATCGCTAGGTAAACCATGATCGGTGGCATAAGCAAAGAGCTCAAGGGTTTTTCGAAGAAGGTATGGCCACCCTTCCCCATTCATTTTTATACATATTCTTTATTAGATTTCGGACACGCCAAAGCCGAGGTTACGACCTTGGAGGATTTTAAATTGGTCGACATCGAGTTTAAGAAACATGACCCACACAAGGTTGTGAGTAATCACATGGCGAATTGTGGCCTGAAAAGATACGAACATGAGCATTCGCCTCATGACGACATCTTCCGAGGTGCGAGATCCTATGCCGAGGTCCTAAGTCGGATTCAAGCTCTGTCGCCTGGGGAGATGGCCGATTTCTTCAAATTTCAGGAACACCGACGGAGCTGCCTTCCCCCAATTTTATAGGGTAAGAACCCACAGACTGCAGATATACAACAAACGGAAGCTAAGGGTTCAAAAGATTCAGATCATGACCAAGAGGAAAATAAGAAAAAGAAAAAGGAAACTGGGGACCCGGAACAGGAAGCCCAGATCCCCAACCCATCAAACAAGCTAGCCATGGCTGTTACGTCAGAAAAACCATCCAAGGAAATCAACAGTCCCATCGTGTCTATCACTCCCCTACAGTCTACAAAGGGGACCCCCGACGCGGGATGGATTTTTGGCGAAGAGCTAACACCCATTACTGTAGAAGAGTTGCCTCCGAACAAGTTCTTCTTCGATAAGAAGAGAAAGGTTGTTGTGAAATAAGAGCTTTACCGAGAAGCCGGCACAGTAGCCAAAAAATTCAAAATCCTACCCGATGGGAAGGCCATGAAAAAGGAGGAATTCGCCACCCAGATAGCAGGGACATTGGGGGCTTTTGCTACAGCCAACCAATTTTTCGTCGGATCTCTAAAGGAACAGTTAAAGCAGAAGAACCGTTTGATCAGAACATTGGAGGATAAGCTAGCTACAGCAGAGGCAAATGCCAGAGATCAGGTGAACACAGGTCTAGAGCAAGCCAGATCAACCAATCAAAAGGAAATTGAGTGGCTCAGATCCAATCTCGAGCAAGTACATCAGTCGGCCCAGACCAACCAAGCTCAGGGAAGCCAGTAAGAAGAACTGATCAAGCAGTTACAGGTAAAGTTGAATTCTGTCGAGAGCCAGGTTATAGATATCGGGATATTCAAATCCCAAGCCATTGAAATCCCAAAAAGAGTGTCAGTAACTCAGCAATATTTATTTGCTAAAGTGGAGGCCATCCAAAACCATTGCCAGACCATTGGTCAAGTATTGGAAGACATTTCTTTGAGAGAAAGAGAAGTTGGGGCGGCTCGGGTCGCTTTCCAAGAGTCTATTATAGCCGCGATGAGAAAAGAAATGGTCAGTAGTTCCAATCTTTCCATCCCAGAGCAAACCAGAGGTAATATCTTGTTGAAGGTGTGGGAGCGTAATATATCCGAAAGCAGAGAACGAGCAAAAGAAATGAGAAACTCTTGTGAAGAAACTTTTGGCTTGATAAATGAAAGTTTGTTGGATCTTGATAGGGAAAGCAGCGCTGGGACACTGGGCCTGATCGATATACCCAAGCGTCTGCTCAATATCAAGGAGAACAAGGAAAAAGAGCAGGCTGAAATATCACAGATAAGCCAGACTGATATAGTCCAAGTGGATAAATGGCTAATAAAACCAAGTGTATAGTTATGTTCTATCATCACTGAAGACCGACAAGTAGGGGGAAGGTTGCTACAGCTAGCGAAGGATTGTTACGCTTTTGAGGCAAACAACCAAGTAGAGCCTTCCAGGTTGATAGCCCAGTTGGTGGAGAGGTGCGTCATTTGCACCAAGCAGACGAAGGGGTAGGTTTCTGGTGCCAAATAATTACAAGTGTCTGCCTGTTCTATTTTTAGAACCCGAAGAGTAAAGAAACGAAGGTGCTCTGCCTGCATGAAGGAAGACAAAGACAAAGAAGCGAAACGCTTAAAATTCCCATTTTGTAACCGAAAACTTCAGGAATGATTGAAATTCGAATGTTTAGAAGTTTGTATGAATAGGCATTTTTGAAGAGAGAAAGGGGCGGGACCTTTCTTAGCCGATTGTAATAGAGACTTTCTTCCTTTTGAAAATTAATACAAAGCAATCTGAAGATTCCTGATTCCGTGAAGACTGAGTTATGAGTTTTGTTTTCTCTGTTATCTTATATTAAATTTCATTTCGCATATATATTTCTGATGAATGCTTAGCTACAATTTAGTGCAACTTCTACTGTGGTGACCAAATTTTTAGTCATCTAATCGCTTGCAGTTTTTCCTCTGTATCGGCTATCAGCAGGTACAAGACCTGTGAACTTTTTAGATCTCTATATTTTATGCTTCGTCAGATTACTTCTTGTCTTTCTCTTCTTCTGTTTACAGGGCAAGATTCTCCCTTGATAGGAGCCTCGCATTGTCGACTGCTTAATGTTTTCTCACATTTCATACACGATTCTTTAAAAAGTTAACTCAGTTACGGGAGAAGGCCTTTGGTTTGTGTTCTACCTTTAACATCGGTTTTCGAAAGTTCTCTTTTATATGGTCAAAAAATTGAAGGAACATTTTAAACCTCAAACTTCCTCTTCATTTTTTGTTCGTCCATAACTGTGCCCTTTGTAAGACAACCCAATATTGAACCCGGCCTATCGAATCAAACCAGCATCGCTTTGAACCTTTTTGACACCATACTTAAAACCGCCATCACCCGGGTCGAACTCGAACGTTCATGGGCTGCAATTGAATGGGATATAAGCATCCAGGAACGTTTGGAAGCGAGACAGAGACAACTTAGAAATCAGCCTTAGCTTCCTTTTCTCGAAGGTTGTTTTTTCCCCTTTTTATCTTTTACTCACTTTCGGATGCCTAGACCCTGTACTTTCTAGCCTTAAGTACAGACTCTGGAACAACAGGATCAACTGGTGACTGGAATTTTTTTACTCTTCTTGTAATTTGGTTGTTAAATAATGTTTCATTTTGCAAATTATTTCAAAAGAAAAAGAAAGAAAAGAAAAAGAATAAAAGAGGGCATAAAAGAAAATGGATAAAGCCCCATGCAATAATAATGACTTGATCCATGCAGTTAAAACCATGGTCAAGTCTTTTTGAATTTATGCCGATAGGATTAGTGAATAAAGCTTGGCTAAATTTTTTAATCTTAGCCAAGCAGATAGGTTAGCTAGTGAATAAATTTGATCAAATTGTTTAAACTTGATCAAATAGCCCCAAGGTAGAGTAATTTCTTAGCCCAACAATCTAATCTGGGCTAAATGTGTTAGGTAGGTAGGATAGGACATAGGCTAGCTAGTTTTCCTTTCAATAAAACATGCATACAGCTGGATGAATTTCTTTGTTTGATGTTAGAAGGTTGTGTTCTAAACCCTTGGTGGCAAAATGAAAGAAAATAACGCAAAAAACCCACAAATCCACGCCATCCTAAGTTTTTGCAGTGAAATATGATTTGCGCCCCATGATTAAAGAGTGCACTGAGATCTACGGTTCAGCAAACGACGCTTAGATTGATAGCCGACAAGCAATATCGGACCCCCCCAACCATTCTCCCTTTAATGGCAGGGGGGGTCTAAGTTGGTGGTATTTCCCGGCGGGCCCCATCCTAACGTGTCACCATTGTGTTAACTCGGACCCCTCTTGCTCCAAAACTGGTTACCACCTACCCCCCCCTCCGAGTAAACCCCCATACCAACTTCTCATACCACCATCGTCTCGTGACATCACGCTCCACTACCCCCGCCATCCTCTGATGTCACACTCCACTACCACCTCCTTTAAGTCATGTCTCATCACTCTGCCCGCATATTCTCCTTCACTCACCCGTCACATGTCAGATCCCATTCACTTATCATCCAATCACAGCCTTCCATGTCATTCTCGCACACCCGTCACCCATCCTTTTATTTCCAACTCATCCCCGAGATATCCATTGGCCCTTAAATGCGGCTAAAAATATCTGTTAAGCCTATTGATTTGTCCCCCGTGCTCAACGGATACCCATTCACCCAATTTAATCTCGTCTCCACCATTATTGCACTGTGTGTATTTTCAATAAACCAAAGCTCTCGTCCCCCACCATTTCCTATCAGTGACTGAGCTAAAGTCGATAACCAGCTGACGTTTTTGTTTCAAATTTGCAGGTACCAGTTGAATTGATGGCGCCAAAGTCTAAACATTTAGAGGTCGAGGAAAATCCATTCCTCCCGCCGCCCGTTGACCTCGACTAGATTCATCCGGCTGACAAAGACTACCTAATCTCATAAACCAGATGAGAATTTGATTTTGCTGAGCTACACTCGTGGTTTAGAGACACTTTCTCAGACCAAAGTGACGAGATCGGACTGTGGGATTCCAATCTCCCCCGATACCTGTTTCCCCAAATTCATCATTTCCCCGAATTCGCCCTCAAGTGCTAGGCTCGTTACCTTCCCAATCAAAGAGCCATTGTTTCATACTCTAGAGAGACCCTGTTCACTGTCACACCCGAAGCCATTGACCAGATGTTGCAAATAACCAGAGTCAAATCCTTCTCTCCTTTTACCATCGAGATCCTAACTGAAATGTATCAAAAATTGTCTTTTCCCCAGAGAGCGCAGATTTTTGAACTTTTTCTCCCTAAGAGTGCCCCATTACCCAAAGCAAATCCCCCTATCAATCATCGATTTTCTCAGTAAAGGGAAATCAAATTATCTCCTCCCTTTGCAGCCTACTTGGATACTACTTGGACGAATGGGTAGATGAGCCAATCTTGGGTTATCTATCTATTTTCTCTACCGAGGAAAGCTCCATCATGCAGTTCGACTACAACAATTTTCTGGTCGAGAATATTCATGAACAACTGTTCAAATTCCCCATAGAGGCAAATGAAATCATCAGGTTTCTAAATTCGAAGACTAAGGATCAGCTGGAAAGTCTGGAAATTGAGGATAGGACTGAGACTATCCTCGAGGTCAAGAAAGTCCTAACCAAGAGAGGAATAATGTTACAGTTGGAGGAGAGAACCCAGAACATGGATATCAGAGTTCAAAGATTCTTCAGCAAGATTGATGCTCTGCAAAAGAAAGGTCTTCACAATTTGTTGGTCTTAAATGACAAGTTGATGACTCTATCCGACTACAAGCAAAAGATTGCCATGGCTGCAAAGGATAGCTCAAAGTTTTCAGGGATACAAGGTAGCATAACAGGTAAGGCATTTTTAGAGACTCTGCAATTGGACCTCAGTATCCAACATGAAATCAAGTATATTTTCATCACCAAGCCAACTTTCGCCAAATATATAGAAATGGATGAAGTCTACAGAAGGTTACTAAAAGTCACCATTCCCAGTCAGAAGAGATGGCAGGATCTATGCACTCTGATCGAGTAAGGAATGAGGTGTACAATCCAAGTCAGTATGCAAAATAGTCAAAGTCAAGTTGATGACTCGCCAACAACCTTCCCCAAAATCAGCATGGAGAATCTGACAGATCATTAGCAGTTCCTATAATCTTGTATTTTGTTATCTAGATTCGTTAGCTTTGGATTCTACCACATCCTGATCATTAATGACATGATCGTTTGTAATATTTCTTATAAATACTTCAAACTTTGAATTACTGAGGGTTGATCTTTATGCCCAAGCAAGCTGTAAGCACTATAATATTTCTCAAGAGATCTACCAGTAATAAAAAGGACGTTTCACAAGATTCCTGTGTGTCAATTGTTGGTGATGTGTACTCCTCTTCGTTGAATGGTTTTTATGTCTTCATAATCATTTTTGTTTTCTATATATGATCGTTTAAAAGGAGCTAAAGTTGCAGAATTTATCTTAGTATACTTTGTTTCTGGATTTTAAAGATTTAAATGTTTATCTTC
This sequence comes from Picea mariana, assembly GCA_032191745.1. Lineage (NCBI taxonomy): Eukaryota > Viridiplantae > Streptophyta > Pinopsida > Pinales > Pinaceae > Picea > Picea mariana. Next base: position 8,991 of record JASDQU011104190.1, on the reverse strand, counting down.
TGATGTTATGATAAAGAAATTCTTAAATGCTTCTTTGTTATAATTGATTATCTCATCTTTTCTGCTATCCATCATTTTAATTCTAAAGGATCCAACAGTTGCATTATCCTGTCCTGTGAAAAGACCTAATAAATTTGTTCTTTGGTCTCAAACTTTATAAAACAGACCCCATAGCCCAATGGATGTGTAAACAATATTTCAACCATTTTATAAAACAAACAACACGGCCTTATTCATCTAACTAGCCTAATATCTTAAAACTTGAAACATAGTTAAATCTTACAGAGAGATCCCTCTCTGAAACTGGCAGGGCTAGATCCCAGTTTTGAAGTGGTTGGATAAAGTTACCTTTGATAAATTTCTTCTACCTGCCGACAACCTCTGTGAATTTACAGAGTGATAACAAGATGCATCTAACATACATAAAGATAACAGTACTAAGCATAAATCACATCAAATGCACAAAGCAACCATAACACAGGATATACGTGGTTCACCCCTAGCATGGGGCTACGTCCACCAACTCTTCTTCGGCTTTATTATCTTCTGTCAATCTTCTTATAAGCACAGAGCATCAAACCTCACTCCACATAGAAAAGGAGATATGCGTGCTCCGAGCCAGATCCTCCTTCCCCAAGCCAGGTCACGGCACAAAGCCTCTTACAATCTGTCTGCACAAAGCCTCATAAAATCTCTTACAATCACTTGTAATTAGCTTTACAAGTCTCACACAGAATGCACAAAGACAAATCACACAGATCCCCCCTTTCTTACATCACCTAGCGTATCTATTTATACATTACAAAATGGGCCTAAACATGGGGTAGACCCATGGGCTGACATCCAATACCCGTTACATAAACCCTAAACCCAAAAAGCCCTGAAAAGGGGTCGAGATCCCATGATCTCTGCTTCACCTTGTGCTCTGCCTTCGATCAGCCTGTCGAAGTCCCAAAATCGGTCAAACGTGACCAGTGTTTCCACAAAATCTTGTCAAGGGCCAACAGGCCCCCAACACTCACCTGTGACTCATCCCGAGTCACTTTGATCTGGGCAACTTTGCCTCAAATGCCTCGAGTTGCTTCAACCTGTTGCTTTTCCAAAGCCTCCTGCTCTGCAAACTCTTGAATAACCTTCTCCGTTATAGGTCCTTCCAAGCATTGTTCCACTATGGCGACCACTTGTTCCAGTTCTGCACCTCATCCTTCAATCTCCTCAAATAGTGTGCAGGCTTCTTCCTGCATTGACTAGAGTTGTTGAGTCACTTCCATGACTTTACTCTGAATGGCATGGACCTGTTGTTGGACGCTGTGTTGTTCTTGGGACCTTTTCATCCTCTCAACTACTGACAGTGGCTTCAACTGCGCTTGCACTGTTGTTGCTTGTTGCTTTGCCTCCAGGAGTTGTGACTCCAGTGTCCTGAGCTCAAGGTCCTCTCCAAGGCGCTTGTAGGTCTGCGCACTTTGACTGCTAAGCTGTTTGCATTCTAAGGCCAAAGCCTTGATCCTCTCGACTGCACTCCTGGCAGTTTCTTCTCTTTGGTCTTGCACTTCTTGCGGAGTGCTTGGCATTGTCTGTAATTCCATTTCTGCCACTCTTGCTTGGAGCTGCTGAATGACTTCGGTGAGCTTCCCAACCTGGCTCTCATTTGTCTCCTCTTCCCTCTGTTCTAAGCTCATCGCAGATCAAAGTGCTCTAGTGACCGCTCCTTTAACTTCCATCTGCTTTGTGAGAAACTTTTCTTTCTCCCTCTGGATCTGTGCTCTATATTCTGCAAACTTCGCTTGGAGGTCGTCTTTTTCCTACTGCGCAACTCGGCGTTGCTCTATGGCTTCCTCTTTTGCTTGCTTCAGGGCCTCTGTGGCCTGTTATTTTTCTTCCTGGACATGGCAAAGGCGGGCTTCTGTCGCATCTGCTATCCTGCGTAGCTAGGCAGGCTCATCTCCCAACTCTGCTCCTTCTGATGGCGGTGGCGCAGTAGACACTGCGTGGCTGGAGTAGAGGGTTTTTTGTACCTCTTTCAACACTGCTTCAATGTGATCATACATGGTCTCTTGCTTGGCTTCATTTCTCTGCAAAATGTCTTCCGAGGAGTCTGATACAGTTACGACAATGAAGTCATAGTCGTCGACCGTGAGCACAGTTTGCAGCTTCGTCTTACTAGCTTTGGACTTCTTCCACAATGTAGGTTTCGTTGGGGAAACCTTTCTTTTCTTGGAAGTCTCTGCCTCTTCAAGGGGGTTCCTAGGTGGTGTTACTTTGCCTTGCTTCTACTTGTCTTCTTCCCCTTCTTTCTCTTCTTTGTCCACTTCATCATCTCCTCCTCCGCTAGGTGAATCTGATGCAATCTCTTCTGATGTGTTTTGTATTTCCTGTACATCTTCCTTCTTTTTCTTCCTGCTCCTACTGGGTGCATCATATTCTTTGCGAGTAACCACCAGACTTCCAATGAGGTCGAGGTCAAAGAGTTTTGTGTGGTTAACTAGCACTAGGAGTTCTTCAAGCCACTCCTTGGTGATCTTCTCCATGTCCTCCTCGGTGAGCTTGTAATAGGACTGAAGCTCTTCTTTATGTTCGTCTCTACGCGCAATGATATATATAAAATGCTTATCTGTGTGGAACTTCGCAAATGGTCTGAACCTGTCCAAGGTGTTCAGCGTGGTGAACTTCACAACTAAGGGTTCTGATGGCTCAATCTAAGGGAATGTTGCACCTTCCGGCATTTCACAAGCAATGAAAGCGATGAGGATCAACAGCTGACTGAAGTGGAACTCATAGCCCTGATCCTGAGCTTCGCGACGGTCTTGCTCTAACTGGTTGACGAGGTAGCTCGCCCAATTCATTTGTAGACCTTCCACGCATTTTCCCGCGAGGTCAACAACAAACCCCGTGACCTACGTGGGTTTGTTCTTCCTTACTAGCTTACCAACGATCAACTGGTAGGCTAGGCGCACTGCGCCATTCTGGATAGAGGCTACCTTGTAGCCCCACTTCCCTTTTTCCACATCGCCATAGGTATCTTTGATTCTCTGCGCCAGGGCACGATCTGCAGCCTTCCCTAGGTAAAATTCTTGTGGGTCTGGTCCTTGCATGCTTAATCCAGTGATCCTATGGATCAGCACCAGATCAACGGTAATGTGTCTGTCCAGCCATAGATAACCACCATGGAAGCACGACAACAAGAGTTAACGCACGCATTAACCTCCTGGTGCCTTCCAAAGTGTGGCATCTTCATCACGTTCAAGATAGTGGACCTTGCGATGTCCATAGTCCACGGCTGGGGTATGATCTTCGACTTCTTCCCCTTTGTCTTGGTCAAGTACTTGTATGGCGCGAGCATGCCATAGTTCTTATGGTCTCCTAGGTTATATTCATTGATCTTTAACGTTAGAATCCTCTCCAACTATGGTCTGACTGCGTGTATCCCTTTCGGGAGGTACGTAGTGGTCACTGTGTAGTCGAAGTCCCTCGGGACACTGTCACGACTCACCGTGCCAGCCAGAGGCGGGATGTAGTCGGGCAATATAGATGGGATGAGATTCACATTCACTAAGTCGATGCTTCGTTCGTTTCTCTGTCGCAGCTCGGGATGGTCTAGATCCACGAGCAGTTGACTGGGATGCTTGCACTCCTCTCGTCGATGAGACTTGGATGCCTACGGACATCACCTTCTTAGCCATGAGGTCTATTAGGATCTCTTCGATGAAATTTTCCGTTGTGCTAATTTCGTCCAACATGCACACTCGAGATCTAATATCTTAGGTCGGTGAACAAACACTCAATGTAATAGAATGGATGGTGAGGTCACAATAATCACTACGTGAAATCAACTAGTTCTATGTGGGCTCGGGTAATTGGCAAATGTGTTCTCGGTGCAACACTCGACGGGATAAATAGATATTATCATAACGAACTCTTCCAACGGGCAGGAACACCTCAATCAATGCAATTCTATCTGTTATGGCGCGGTCCCAACGGTCCAAGGATGAATGTTCCGACAAGAACTGCATTTCTAGCCATTCTAGAGCGTCGTTCTAACGATCAGGATGCCTCCAACTGTCATATTTCTCCGCCGTGACGAAGTGCCAATCTTCGATGTGCTAATATCCCAGTGAAGTTCCAGTTCTGCAAACCTTCCTTCGGCGAAGTCCTCTCTGGAACCTCCTGCAATTTTTCTAGCTTTGCTACCTTCTTACTGAGCTTTCTGGCCTTCTTTCCTGTGATCTAAGGTACTAAGTTCCTCTTTCCATTCTAATTCTTATCTGTACTTAACATGGTAACTTCTCGCTGGTGAGGGTCTTTCATAAGGTTCAAGGGTAATACTTCTTCTCGTTCTAGAGTAGGTGCTCTACTCTCCTATATGGATAAGTTCCCTAAGTCTTCTTGCGTTCTTTCAACTCCAACAACCAGGTCTCTGGCCCTCAGTAGCTCCGACTGTCCTCTTGTTCTTCTATTAAGCGCGCTATTCTCCTAGCCATGAAATCTCATATTTATTGCTTTTTCTATTCTAGAATTGCCTCTTCTTGCTTCCTTCGTATCTGATCTTTCTCAACCCAAGTTTTTCCTAGCAAAATAGCAAATGTGTCGTTGTTCTCAACAAATTTAATGATCTCAAATTCTTCTTTTGTCGAAGTGCCATGAGCACTCATAGGTATCTGGGTTAGTCTTTCACATAAGTTTATCAGCTTTCCCCTAAATAATCCTATTCCTCCCAGTGAAGGAACCATAACAGGCTTTCCCAAAATTTCGCAAGTTCTTTATGTCATGATCTTCACCTGTGTTTCCTCATTCAAGACACAGTCTATGTCGAAGTCTCCTATTCTTGTTTCTATGCACTCTTTCTCTTTTAAGATCTCTGATAAACTGGTGTCTCTGTGATCATTCATGGTTTCTTTCATTTGCAATAATACAGTCTCTGATTCTTTTTGGTTCTTAGTCTCTTGACCTTCCTTAGGGTTTTCTTGTCTCATATTCATCTTTTCAACCTTAGCAATCATTCTAGGGCAATCCAAAACTTCATGGTCCACAACTTTATAGCAATTTCAACTAGGACCTCTACCAGGGCATTCCTTAGCAAGATGTTCCAGTCTTCTGCAACTATAGCAAAGAGTTAATCCTCTCTTTCTCTTGAACGATCCCCAGCCTTTCATGTACTGCGCATTGGGATCATAGTGGTGGGTCTGCAAAAAAATCTTTCTAGGATCCTGCATCCATTTGTTAGTCCAAACATTCTTTCTATGCATAGGAATAACATATCTTTCATTATTTTTATCAGATCTATTCATATCAAATCTTCTTTCTTCTAGTTGTACCCTAGTTTTCAGACTAGGACCAAATCTATTAAACATACCTAGATCCATTCTTTCGAAATATTTTTTTTTACTTATCTTACCTTTATCAGAGCACAAAGCTTCAAGATCTTACCTCTTTTCTTCAAATCAGACTTCTCTTCTTAGCACAGAGCTTCACAAGTCAAGTAGAATACTACGCACTAGGGCAACATATCTATGCATAGAGCTTTCTTTTTTCTTCAGTTCCCAGCAATCACAGTTTCAGGTCCTGATAACAGAGCCATTTGTTGGCACAAGGGCAGACCTAGGGTTCAACAGCGCACCAACAAAACCCTAACTACCGACCCTTTTGGCAACACCTGCGAAGCAAATGAAGTCTCACCCGAGGTAAAGGCAAGGGGGGTTGCAGGACTCAAGTGTCTACAACCTAGTTGGGACACAGATCTGTGATTATAGCACTCTAACAAAGCACTTAGCAGTTATCATTTATTAGCATTTAGCTCTTATTCACATCGCAGGTTGTAACCCTTGTTACAGAGCAGCGCAGTATTCAACAAGATCTAATACATCCAAGCACTTAGCATATAGAAATAGATCATATCTAGCATTCATTCACATTACTAAGCACTAAGCTACTACATCAGATGCATCTAACATACATAAAGATAACAACACTAAGCATAAATCACATCAAATGCACAAAGCAACCATAACACAAGATATATGTGGTTCACCCCCAGCGTGGGGCTACATCCACCGACTCTTCTCCTGCTTTATTATCTTCTATCAATATTCTTATAAGCACAGAACATCAAACCTCACTCTGCATAGGACAGGAGATCTACGCGCACCTTGCCAAATCCTCCTTCCCCAAGCTAGGTCACAGCACAAAGCCTCTTACAATCGGTCTGCATAAAGCCTCATAAAATCTCTTACAACCGCTTGTACTTAGCTTTACAAGTCTCACACAGAATGCCCAAAGCCAAATCACACAGATCCCCCCCTTCTTACATCGCCTAGATTATCTATTTATACATTACAAAATGGGCCTAAGCATGGGTAAACCCATGGGCGGACATCCCATACCCGTTACATAAACCCTAAACCCAAAAAGCCCTGAAAAGGGGCCGAGATCCCGCGATCTCCGCTTCACCTTGCGTTCCGCCTTTGACCAACCTGTCGAAGTCCCAAAATCGGTCAAACGTGATTAGTGTTTACACGAAATCTGGTCAAGGGCCAACAACAAGCCAAGGTACGTGCTTACATTTTTGGATGATTACTCATGTTATACTTGCGTATTTTTTCTCAGGCAGAAGTCTGAGGTCTTTGAGCATCTCAAAGAGTTCAAAGCACTTATTGAGACTCAATCAAGGAGAAAGATCAAAACCATCCATACAAATAATGGGGGGGAGTATGTAAACAGAGATGTTCAACATCTTTGTCACGAGGTTGGGATACAATTGCAACACACAATACCTTATACTCTGCAACAGAACATGGTTGTTGAGCGAAAAAATAGATCTCTCAAAGAGATGGCCAGTTGCATGCTACATGCAAAGGCACTTCCTCCCAAGCTTTGGGTTGAAGCACTTAAATACGCCAATCACATTCAAAACAAATCCCCTCACAGATCTATTAAATACAAGACTCCTTTTGAGGCTTGGAGTGGAAACAAACTGGAAGTCACCCACTTCTGTATCTTTGGATCACAAGCATGGGTCTACATTCCCTCTAGGAAGAGGAAATCATTAGATTCGCAGAGCCACCCATGCATCTTTGTTGTTATCCCGATAGTGTGAAGGGATAGAAATTACTTGATCCCTCTACAAACCAGCTCATCATTGAGCACAATGTCCAATTCAAGGAAAGTCCCTCGCATGCTCCACATGAGCCACATGCAGAGGCTTTCGTACTTCCATTAGTGGCAAATAATGAGTCCACACATTTGGAGCACACCATAGATCTGAGTTTTGATACAGAGTCAGAGGATTTAGAGGATACATATGCACAGACAAAGCATTCAAATGCACAGTCAGTACATGTAGATGAGGAGATAGAGCATATGCCCAAGTGGGCACAATCCACACTTCAGGATGTAGGAGACCTTTTTGGGGATCCAACGGATCCAAGGAGGACCAAATCTTAGTTTGAGGATCCTTCTCATGTACTCAGTGCCACTGAACCCACAATGCCTTTGCATTGTTATATGGTTCAATATTCATACCAACAGTCCTACAGAGAGGTTGCAGGGAACCCCTTATGGGAAGTAGCCATGCAGGAGGAGTACAACTCTCTACTAAAGAACTAGACTTGGGATTTGGTTCCACTTTCTTCAGACAAGAAGCTTGTTATATGCAAATGAGTCTGTAGGACCAAAAAGGCAGTGGACGGACAAGTGAGTAGACATGAGGCAAGACTGGTTGCCAAGGGATTTCAACAGATCCACGAGATTGACTATGATGAGACTTTTGCTCCAGTAGCAAAGCTGGATTCTGTTAGGTTATCCCTTGCTATTGGAGCAGCCAGGGGATGGAAAGTACTTCAGATGGACATGAAGAATGATTTTATTCACGGGGATCTCTCAGAGGAGATTTATATGGAGCAACCACCTGCATTCATACATAATTCATCTTTAGTTTGTCGACTCAAAAAGTCACTTTATGGCCTCAAGAAGGCGATTAGAGCATGGTACGCAAAGATGGACTCCTACTTTCTCTCCAAGAATTTTGTCAGATGCAAATCTGATCCAAATGTCTACATGTTAAGTACCACTGACTCACTTATGATCCTAGTCCTATATGTGGATGATCTCTTGATCACCAACAACTCAGTTTCAATGATTGCTATGGTCAAGGGCATTCTTCATGACATGTTTTCAATGACGGACATGGGTCCACTCCATTTCTTTCTTGGTCTCGAGATCAACCAGGATGCTTCGTGCATCAAGCTATCTCAAGCTAAGTATGCTTAGGATCTCATGGAGAGATTCCACATGACAGACTGCAAGTCTACACCTACACCCTTCTTATTTTGGGTTGGACTTGAGGATGGTTGGGATACACTAGTGGTGGACAACACCTTGTATCGACAGCTTGTGGGGAGCCTTCTGTATCTCACCCACACCCAACCAGATCTATCATATGCAGTAGGGGTAGTCTCCAGGTACATACAGGAGCTGCATGAGTTACACTGGAAGGTTGTCAAGCGCATCCTCGGATACTTTTAGGGCACCATCAGTTATGGGATCCACTATGCAGCAAGTTGCAAGTTGGATCTCATAGGCTTCATCGATCCTAACTAGGTTGGCGATGGCACTGAACGCAAATCCACCTCCGGGTACATGTTCAGTTTGGGATCCCTCCCAATCTGTTGGTCGAGCAAAAAACAATCAGTTATTGCTCTATCTTTAGCAGAGGTCGAGTACAAGGGAACAGTCAACATCACCGTCCAGGAACTATGGCTACATAAATTCCTCACTGAGCTTGGCATTCATTTCCACAATCCCACTGTGATCTGGTGTGACAAACAAAGTACACTCAAATTATGTTAAGATCTAGTACAGAGACAACAAACAAAACATATCGAGATCCATATGCATTTTATCAGGGAGTTGGTTCATGACAGAGTCATCAATTTGTAGTACTGCACTTTCGCCGAGAAAATTGTCGACATCTTCACCAAGACTTTCACTGAGCAAAAA
>JASDQU011104189.1:7243-30127 GCA_032191745.1 Picea mariana | reverse complement strand
AAGGCCAAATGGTACTTGAGGGAGAAGGTAGAGGAAACATTTCTTTGCATCCTTCAAATAAAAAATTTGGGGACCAAAATCCTCCGTAAATGGCGAGGTGTGATATAGAATGGATCATTATTTACTTTTCATCTATTTTGGTATTTTTTTAGGTGAGGCTTGTAGGACCCATTTTATGGTTAGCTCGTTTGAGGCCTTAAATGGTAATTGTTTTGGGTAAAAACTTTTTGAACTTATCTCTTCACCTCTTGAAATGTTTCTACACTTCGAGATATTTATAATGGTGTGAAGATAAACTCAATTGAAGTATATATACAAAATTTATTCCTCCTGGAAGATGATCTATCCTATTGACCATCGTGGTACTGAGTGGATGCCATGTTATCTTCCATTACTCACACATGTGGAGATATTCACATGTGAAATTTAAATAATATTCTAGAGGTTCCAAAACCCTAACATTAATTGGGGGTTGAGGCATATAAAAACCCTAACTCTAACCCTAGACAGTTATCAGGCTATATTAAATACCAAGCCACTGGGAAAGGAAGGGGTTTCGTTTCTATTTTATTGTTTATTGTTCCATAGTTGAACATAGAATCTAGAAGATGGATATTGAAGCATAATGGAAGAAGAATAAGATCATATAGTAACCATACTAGCTATAGTGTCCATGGAAACTCCATAGTGAGTGCCCCTTTCTTTGTATATGAATTTCATAATTGAGGAGAAAAGAGCATAGAATAGGCCTCACCTTCTAGTTGGTTTTTTCTCATATTGGGTTTTCCCAAGGTACATCTTGTGTTGATTTTGTGGATGGTGTGTTATTTTCTTGTCTCTTTCATTTTCATATCAGTTTATTTAGCATTTTACGCATTAAGGTAGTAACATTAAATTTGGAATCTAGCTAAAACATTATATAATAATAGATTTGATAATATTGTAAGATCTATTGTGAAAAAATGTTTTAATGGAATATGCCTAGAAATTTATAGATCATGCTACCACAAGGGGGTTGTTGTAATTAGTTAAGTTGACATGGTTTTTAAGTCAATTTAGGTGGTATCACGCCTCAAAGTGTAAATGGTATCCCACCTCTTGAGATTTGATGGATACTTGACTCTTGATAATAATAAGGAATCTTTTCAAGTTTTCATATCACAAAAAATGAAATCTAGAGTAGTATCCAAGAATCCCTAAAAGAAGTCAAGGGTTCCTCCATAGGTTCAATGACCTTATGGAATCTAACCATCTTGACATTAGAAAAATAAATAATAGAATCTCACTTGATTGGTTGTTTATTTATAATGGTGCAAATTTAAACAATCATTTCAAATTACAAATCTATAAACCCCAAATAATTGTGGGGAGAAGAAAACTAATGAGAGTATTTAAGAATTTGGAAATACTCTTCCAACTTAAAATTGATTTAAACAAAATTCTTGGCAATCATATCAACTTGGTTCTTGATAAGAAATTAAAAGGGGTCAAGCAAAGGGGGGATTTCATAAGGGGACCCTACAAAGAAATAATAGAGGACCTAACTTATCCCTTTCTTTAATAGATGTTGAACCCAATGGGAAAACACACTTTTACCGACAAAACAAAAGTGCCCTAGTCCATAAAGACTCCATTGTTTTTTAATAACCCATGACACTTTTTTGAATTAAGATGTGAAAATAAGCTTGGGATCATCTCCAATTTGGCATCTGATCATAGACCAATCTCTCTATATGTGGTGAATATAGAAAATTTCATTCTTATCCATTTTAGTTTCAATCCATCTTGGTATGATGTGCAAGGATTTGAGGAGCTTGTCAAAATTACCTGGAATAAAATAGTAAAAAATGGGTCAATATCATTTGTTTGGAAACAAAAGATTAAAAACCTAAATAAATTTGGATGGAATTCAAATAAAGTAGAAGATGAGGGTATGCCACCTCACCTATGGGGCCAATAGAAAGACACTAACAAATATCACAAAAACACCTTGTAGTATAAAGAATAATACTAGAGGTTGAACTCCAGAAGTACATGGCTCAAAGCTGCAGACGAAAAGAAAAAATGCTTTCATAAGTATGTAAACTCAAGAAAAAACGAACATCATCTTTGAAACTACCTTGCCAAATGGAGTAGTGATAGAAAACTTTGATCAAATAAAAAAATCTACTTAGAACAATGTAGGAAGGGAGAAGCTACTCCTTACTAACCCTAAATCAAAATCATAAAAACATACCTAATTTCTCAAGATCTAGACCAATTTCATTATGTAATGTTTCTTATAAAATATCAACAAATATATTGATTTCACTGTGTAATGTCTATTATAAAATATCAACATAAATCATAGATTTAGACCAATTTCATTGTGTAATGCCTCTTATGAAATCTCAACAACAAATTTCAAATAATTTCATTACGTAATTTCTCTAATAGAATCTTAGCAACAATAATGGTGAATAGTCTGATTTTATTGTGCAAAGTCTATTATAGAATCTCAACAAAAATCATGGTGAATACACAAAGGAATCATTAAGAAACTCATATTTGATGGAAATTTTGTATAAGTAAAACATGGATGGTGTGGAATGATGGACAATGGAGTTAGATGAGATTGATTTCTCTCTAGTTCCCCTTGAAGGTCAATAAATAAGGGTTACCTCTCTTATGAAAGGGGTCTCTCTAGTTCACACTAACCTTCTTGAAATCACATGTAGTTCAGGGATGTTATCGTCGATTTCTATGTCCAAGAGTTCCAAAGCTAGCTTTTATACGTCTTGGGAAGTATTGGCATCATGGTAATAATTATGACCTTGTCATATCATATGAAGAGGTGGAAGTACCACCCTATGAACCATTGGAGGATGCAACAAGGTAGGTGGTTTGGAAGAAGGAATTTAGGCCTTCAATCAATTCCTTGATTATCCAGTTGGTGTCACATTAATTGGATCACGTAAGTTCATAATGCAATTCTAAGTCTAGCTATTTAAACATTGGTAGGTTTTTGTTATCTATAGGGTTAGGTTTTATGGGTGTATCAAAAATTTGGGACTTAGGGTATGCTCCTTTTCAAAGGGTCCTATAGGAAAATATGTTGGTAATCCAAGAGGAGGTTTAAACTCTTCCCTTGAAAAATTCATATGTGCATAGATATAGGCCAATGTTGTCTTATTCATGGTGGTAAATTCTAGAATTTCAGGATTCTATGAGGGTGGAGTTGGTGAGTGATCTCCTATTGTCAGTGGGGGGTATTTTTTCATTCTTTTGTGTGGTCTCCCATGCACAAGAGTCTCATTACTTGATTTTTTTCCTAATAGTATTGAGGGAGGAGTGGGATGTGTCAATGAGGGTGACATTGCAGTGCCTGGAGGTGATCAGAACAAAAAATGAAAGAAGTTTGTTAAGCTCAGAAAATATTCAATTAATTTAGGATTAAGGGAGGATATTAATATGAATGAAGTTGTAGGGATGGAAACCATGGTGGTACTAGGAATTTTTATGGGTATGCGTATGGATAAAAGTGGCCCTCAAGGAATGGGTAAATGCAACATGGGTGTCGGTGGTTGGGTTCCTAGTGGAATATTTCAATCTGGCTCGTGGTTAGATGGGATTTAATTTTAGAACCAAAGAGGATTTCAAGAAAATACTAGATTCTATTTGGTGTTAGACAATTGATTTGGATAGTTGGTTGTCATTGATGTCAACCCTTGGAAATTGATCTTGGAGATTGGTTTCAACCCTTAGATATTGATGTCAAGACTTGGAGAAGTTTGGAATCCCCGGAGATGTGGACAAGATCATTGGACATTTGATTGAAATTTGTGTGATCGAGATTGATGGTAATTTAGTTGGGTACATTTGATGTAGTCTACATGTAGCCTCGGAGGTGTGGTTATTCTACCCAAAGTTGAATGAGGTTTATGGACATGAAGGACAGTGAAATTTTAGGAAATACAATCATAGATGGATAGTACACATCATTTCATTTATGGTGATATGTGGAAATCCACGCAGTTCCTCACGGTTAGGGATATATGGCCTTGTAAAGTTGGAAGCCCCAAAGAGTCGACAAGAATCCCCTAGTTGGTTACAAGTCTTGGTGAAAGGGTAAAGTGGTTGTAACAAGAAACCCCTAAAATAAGGAAAGAGGTTACCTAGAACAAGTATAAATACACCTCAAAGAGTCTCTCATTTGAACACACACACTTACATTGAATATCTATCTTATGAATGGTATGGTGTATCTTTTGGTAAATCCATTAGTGAATCTAAGGTTGAATCTGGTGGCATTTTCTAAGGCAGTGAAGGAGTATGAAAGGACAAACGTTTTGGAGTTGCATAACCCTAGTTTTCTGAGATTTTATGCATGTTGTAAGAGGATAGGTCACATACATACACAGGATGTCAGAAGACAGGTCACGTATATACGTAGGTTGCATGAGGAGAGGTCGCGTACCCGAGGTTAAAATTTGAAAAAGGATGTACGAATGAGTTACATAAAGGTTTAATGGTACAACACAGTTGACACAGGGTCTGAAATGGTATGATTTAGGTTTTCATGAGTAAAGGTATGCCATTTATTTATTTGTTTGAGGCTTATATCTTGGATGTTATGGCACATAATTAAGTCATGTATTGGAGGTCCTTGACAATACATGATTGCATATGGTTGAGGTGATATTATTACATGCTTGAGACACATTCTTGGTACTTGGTATATGGTTGTCATGATTCATTGTTAAAGGCACATATTTTTTATATTGGCATAAACTTGAGGCTTATATTTATGATATTGGGATATGGTATATGGTTGAGACACTTTTTATGGTCCATGGTTGATACATGATAATGTAAAATATTGGTATATGGTATGGTGTTGATTTACATGGTTGATATACATGGTTTATGTACATTGTTGATGTACATGGTTGATATACATAGTTGATATGTCTGGCTGGCACATGGTATGATACATGATATGATCTATTGTTGATGGTACATGGTATGGTATAGGTGTTGATGTACATTGTTGAGGTGCATGGTTGATGCACGGTTTGGTACAAGTGTTGGTGCATGGTTGATACACTTTTTATGATACACAGTTGATTCATGGTATGGTACATGTTGATGGTCGGTTACATGCTTTGGTACATGGTTGAGACACATACCCTGTGAAGTTATGTTGGTGATCTTGATACATGATTGGTAGTGGCATGTATTGGTGATGTTGGAAATCTAGTTGAGAGGTGTCCTTGGTATATGATCCATGTGAGAGGATCTAGTTTAGTATCTGTGGCAGTGATAGGTTGGACAGGATGATCAATGACAGGTTGGATACAATGACGGGTTGACAGGTTACATGTTGATGTGATAATGACAGTGGTAGTGGCAGTGATAGTGGCAATGATAGTGACAATGATAGTGATATTGGAAGTGACAGTGGAAGTGATAGTGACAGTGATAGTGACAGTGACAGTGAGAGAGTTTATGGAAGTGACAATGGAAGAGTTTGTGACTGTTGGTCTACACTTATATTTTAGGGTGGAAGGACAGGGCAAGGAAAGGGGGTTGTATCCTCCTTCCAGTTGGATCCATAGAATCAGGGAGTTAGAGATTATTTTAGGTTTGATCCTAAGAACTAGGTGGTTGTAGCCACCTTCTGGTTGGAGCCGAAGAACCCAGGGGGTTGTAGCCTCCTTCTGGTTGGAGCCAAATAATTCAGGGAATTGTAGATTCCTTAAGGTTTGATCCGGATTTTATGAGCAGAACTAAATGAATACATATTATTAACAAATGCTTAACACAGAATAACATAGATACAGTAAAATTGGTTTTCTATTCAATAAGGAAATAAGTTGAAACTGTAAAATGCAGCGGAAAACAAGCTTGCTAGAATGGTGGCGGCTTATCTCTGATAAAAGATGTGACGACTGTGATCATTCATAAGAAGATGGTTACAATGAGGCTCTGAAGGCATTTTATAATAAACAAGAATGTCAAAATCCCTAGACATCCAAAAACCTAACCCTAGGAAATGAAGTGCCAAAAGTCATGTGGGCCCCGTTTGGGTAAGTCAATACATCAACTTCTCGGGGTCATAACTTTTGCATACGATCTCTATTTGACGATATCAATACCTCGTTAGAAATATCTAGCCAAGGACTACAAATTTGATGTGAGAAATATCTAACGAACTTACATGTTACTCCCCCGTTTTCCCAAAAACCGTCGTTTAGGGCCTCAAAACGGCTCCGAAAGTTTAGGACCCAAAAAACTACTAAAAATAGTAAATTACCAAAATTGCCAGAAAACTATTTTGGGCAAATTGGAAGAGGTGGGTGGCCACTGATATCCACCTGGATCAATCCTCCCTCCTTAGGAATCCATGGTCTCCATTGCGTTGAGTTCCCCCATCAGATGAGGAAATTTCTGTTGAATTTGGCCACGGGTGAGCCACTTGCCTTGGTGCAGGAGCTGCCCTACTTAAATGACTCAATAAAGTTGGATCCTTTGTTGTCGAGTGCCCTTGATTTGTGTGTCCACAATATGATCGCTAGATTTTTGTTATATGAAGTCGAGGTTGAGCTTTGTTGGTGTCAGTTGTTCTGCTACTTCGGAGGTGTCTAATAATGGTGGGAAATAAGGCCGAAGGAGATCCATGTTGAACACTGGGTGCAGGCCAAGGAAAGAAGGAATGTTGAGCTCAAAATAATTATCCCACATAGCCTTGGTGATGGTGTACAACACATAACGGAGTGGGTGAAGATTTAGATGGGGTCCTGTAAGGCGTTCTTTCTGCAAGTGCAACCAAACTTTGTCGCCCACCTAAAACTTATGTGGCACCCGATGTTGATCATGGTGCTTATTGTACTTGTCATTGGACTTATGTAGGATATCCTGAACCTGTTGGAGGTTGTGCTAGATACTCTCAATGAACCAGGTAGCTTTGTCAACTTCAGTTGGAGAAGGAGACGAGTCGGTCGAGGTGACCGCAAGGGGAAGTGCAACATCTATGGGACCCAATGATTGGAATCTCAATCCCACCTAAAAGGGGTTATGGCCGGTTGAGCTATGCAAGGCTTGGTTGTAGATATGATGGACATAGGGAAGGCTCTCATCCCATGTGCGAGGGTGCTTGGAATTATACATGTGCAGGATATGCACAATCATTCTATATACGAACTAGATTTGGCCATCTGTCTGGGGGTGGAAGGCCATGAATTTGGTGAGCTTGGTGTCCAGCAATGACCAGAGACTCGACCAGAATGTGATGAGAAATTGATTGTCCTAATCTAAGACAATGGTTTGTGGGATTCAAAAATGTACCCAGACTCGTTCAAAGAAGATCTTGGTAGTGGCCTCTGCTGTGATTCTCTTCTTCCAGGAAACCATAATTTCCATCTTAGAAAAGCGATCAACATCCAAAAAAACACAGTAATTTCCCCGCTTGGTGGATGGGAGGCTTGGCATGTATTCCATTGAGATGGATTCCCATGGCATGTCAAGAGTAGGAAGACAGGTGTACAAGCCCTATTTCTTAGTGGTTGGTTTGGAAATAGCGTAGGCAATGTAGGACCTGATATACTTGTTGACCTCCTATCGAAGTTTCGGTCAATAGAAATGTTTATGTAGCATTGCCACTATCTTTTCGAAGCCAAAGTGTCTTTCCACCCGACTGTATTGGGCTTCCCAAATCAACTTCACTCACTTGCTTGATGGAATGCATATATGGCCCATATGACACAACAACCCATCCTAAAGATGGAAAATATTGACAACTGCATTTGCACTGTTAGGTGGTGGTGAAGTCTGGGTTTATCTCATAGAGTTGGGGCCATCCAAGGGTCTTGTGGTTGTAGGAGTCTAGCACCATGGTGAGTGTCTCGATTGGCATTCTGTTGAGGCAATCAGTGACGCAGATGGTTCTTTCTATTTTATACTTGATGTTGAGGTGGAATTGTTGCAAGTATGTGGACCACTTTTGATGGAATTCATTCTTCAATTTGCCTTGTGTCTACATGAACTACAGTGGCTTATGATCAGTGTGGATGACTGTCTCCTTACCAATAATGAAGTGTCTCCACTGGCGGTAGGCTTTCACAATGGATTGCATTTCTTTTTCATAGGTAGGTTACTTGCAGAAAACATCTGATAGTGTCTCACTATGATAGGCCATGGGGTGGTCGTGCTGAGTGAGAACAATGCCCACAACATAGTCTGAGGCATCTGTCTCAATATCAAAGGGATACCACAGGTCTGGTAGTGAAAGTACTGGGATGGAGCACAATCACTGCTTCAAATCATCGAATGCTTTTTGTTGGGACCGACCCCATGCAAATTTAGCCTTACCACCACCTCTGGTTATTTGGTTGAGGGCCCATGCAATATGGGAGAATCACAACATGAACCTGTGGTATAAATTGGCAAGGCCCGAGAAGCTCTAAAGCTTAGTGAGTGTGGTTGGGGTTGTCCAGTCATGGATGAATTGGATCTTAGCTGGATCCATATGTACGCCATGTTGATCAACTATGTAGCCTAGGTAATAGACCTTGTCCATGTCGAAGGATCATTTTTCCAAGTTGGTGTATAGCTTGTGTTGTCACAGGGTGTGCAAAACCTGTTGAATACGCTGCAAGTGTTGCGCCCAAGTCTTTTTGTAAATGAGAATGTCATCCAGATACACCACTACAAAATTATTAGTGAATGGTCGCAAGATATCATCCATCATCCTCATGAAAGTGGCTGGAGCATTTTTCAAACCAAAGGGCATGACCAACCATTAAAAAATGCCTTCCTTTGACTTGAAGGTGGTCTTCCATACACATGTTTGTTCTATCGGGACCTGGTGGTATCCAGACTTCATATCAATCTTATTGAATTATTTGGATCCCGTGAGTTGATCAAGGAGGTCGTTGATTTAGGGAATTGGGTACCGGTTTCTGACTATGATTTTATTCAGAGACTAGTAGTCAATGCAGAGTCGCTAGGTTCTATATTTTTTTTGTACCATCACGACTGGGATCCCACAAGGTGATGAACTAGGATGGATGTGACCCTTGTGGAGAAGTTCTTGGATCTATCACTTGATCTCCTCATTCTCTAATAGACAGCGATATAGACTGGCCCATTGTGCAGTGGTGCGTCGGGGGTCATATTGATGGGGTGCTTGACCTGACAGTAAAGAGGTACCTCGATAGGTGAGGAGAATATATCCGAGTATTCTTCCACGACCTTATCTACTTTCTTCTGTTGTGTGGAGAGGTCGACCGCAGAGACCCTGGATGTGGTTGTGATCTTTCACTCATTCTGAGAGAGAATCACGAAGAAGACAAACTTCCCCATCTGAGAGATGACCTTCCTGCATTTCTTAGTAGAGATCAAGGAAATAGAACTAGGTGGGACTGCCTCGGGTGTCCTGTACAATTTCCTATTCAAAGTAATAATAACACTATGAGGCCTAGACTCATATATAGCATGAAGTTTCCATAAATAAGGTTGGCCCAAAATAAAATCACAAACTTCGAGAGGAGAAACATCACATGATACCTCATCTTTGAAGGGCTTGATGTCATATGACAATCGACACTATTGGATGACGTGAAGATCACTTCCTTAGCAGATCCATCCAATGGTGTAGGGTTGTGGGTGAGGCATTGTCGGCAGGACCAGTCGCTTGTTGACCTCTACTGATTTGAGGTTCTTCTGGCTACCATTATCAACAATGAAGTGCATCGAGATGCCTTATACCCGCATCTATGAATGGAAGAGGCGCTCTCCTTCTTCTGGCTCATCTGGTTCACAAAGCTAGAGCTTGGTGGTAGCAATGGTGGCACTGGGTTCTGCATCAATGATCTATCTTCCCCTTTCTGGTTTTGACTCATAGTTAGAACCCACATCTAATTCATAGGCTTTCATTTCGGCCACGAATGACTTCTTTGAGAAACAGTCAGCAGTGTTATGCCAAGGGCTCTTATGGAAGTTGTGCCACTTCCTGATATCTTTCTTTTTATTTCCGGTGTCTTTCATTGCTTGTGGCTTGGACTGATTTTCCTTATACTATCCATATTTGATATTTCCTTTGTTCTGTGGGTTGGGGCCACCCTTTCCTGGAATTTTGTTTGAGGGGTTCCCAGGCCCAAATTGATGTTTCTTTTGTTTGAGATTCTAATCGATTTTGATGGCATATCGGTAGGCCACACCTAAGGACGAGATGTCCAAAAATTCCATTTTGGTCTGGATGTATCTATGCATAGCACCATGATGCTTGAGCACCAGATGTCGCTCTGAATCTTTGATAGTCATATTGGTGCGCAAGGTATGAAACATATTTGTGAACTCTGGCACTGCTTGGTCTCTTTCTTGTCTAAGTGTGGTCCATTTGGTATAGAAGTCATCATAACTTTCGACAGGGTAGTATTATTCCTTAATAGCATCCTTGAAGGATTCCTAGGTGGTCATGACTGTAAATAGTGAGGGTTCCTCTGTTTCCTTTTTCTCACAGAAAGTTTCCCACCAATCTTTGACATGGGGAACGGCTTTGAGGAGTCCAAAAGTAATATTTTATCTATTCAAAAAGTTATGGACAAAAAAATACCCTTCTAGTCGATTCAACCACTTTTCTACAACATATGTGTTTATCTAACCTTCAAATACAGGAATATTGAAGTTTATTTGTACCTTGAAGGGGGCGGCGCCTACGCCCAAAGAAGATGTGTCACATGTTGGTAACCATCGAAGGATTTGTGTGAAACTATCCATCATCATGTTCCTCTGTTGCATGAGGGCTTCCTCAAGAAACATTTTGAAATGATATCATATCCAGTCATCTTTCTTTTCACCTTCCATGAGAGGTCACTTGGGCATGTGAGAGCTTTTGTCCTCAAGAGAAACAAGCTCAAGACCCAATTCTTTGTACTCCAACCTCATTGGGGACATGCATTAAGACGACAAGGAGCAGACCTCTCTGAGAACATTGATCCGGATTTTATGAATGAAATGACTACAGATTATTAACAAATTCTTAACACAAAATAACAGAGATACAGTAAAACCAGTTTTCTACTCAATAAGGAAATAAGATGAAACTGTAAAATGTAGCGGAAAACAAGCTTGCTAGAATGGTAGTGGCTTATCTCTGAGAAGAGATGTTGCGCCTATGCTCATTCACAAGAAGATGGTTACAATGAGGCTCTGAAGGTATTTTAAAATAAACAGAAATTTCAAAAATCGTAGACATCCAAAAACCTAACCCTAGGAGATGAAGTGCCAAAAGTCATGTGGGCCTCGTTTGGGTAAGTCAGTATATCAACTTCTCGAGGTCGTAACTTTTGCATACAATTTATGTTTGATGCACTCAATACCTCATTAGAAATATATACCGAAGGAATACAAATTTGATATGAGAAACATCGAAGGAACTTCCATGTTTCTCCCCCGTTTTCCCAAAAAACATCGTTTAGGGCCTCAAAACGGCTCCAGAAGTTCAAGACCCAAAAAACTGCTAAAAATAGTAAATTACCAAAATTGCTAGAAAAATGTTTTGAGCCAGTTGGAAGAGGTGGGTGGCCACCTATATCCACCTAGATCAAGGTTGGAGCCTATAAATAGGGGGTTGTATCCTCCTTCCATTTACAGTTGGAGAATTTGGAAGTGGATGCTTCCTATGAATGAATTCTTGATATATATAAGAAATCATTCTATGGTTTTCTCCCATTTGGGTTTCCACATAAGTATTTGGGTTAAAAGTGGTATAAAGTGATCATATTGATTCACCCCTACCCCCTCTCAGTGTTCCAACAATTGGTATCATATTTGGTTCCTTCAAGGAAACATTTTAACCATTGGAAGGTAGATCATAGAGTAAAGTTGAATGGAGCACCAATGTTCAATGGTCAGAAGGGTCTGAAGTATGAATTGTGGAGTTCCAAGATGAATGTATTTTTACAAGCATAGGGATATGATGTTTGGCACTAATTTTTTACAGGATACAATTCTACAAAGAAACCAAAGACTATATCCAAGAAGGAATTGAAAAGGAACAAAAAAATAGAAATGGATTTTATCTTGGAAGGATTGCCTGATTCAGTAAAGGACAAAGTGGGAAAATTTTCATCAGGTAAATAACTATGGGATAATCTACATAGTATATATTCTTCTCCCATCATAGATTCAAATATTTCTAAAGAATATACAAGTATAGAACAAGAGGTAAGATGCTCATCATGTCAGACAGATTCAAAAGAAGAAGAGTTTGTAATCAACATAAGTGAGTTCTTTTGCTTTACTTTTGAAGAGCGTGGACATATTGAAATTAAATTTCCTTATTTGAAGAATGAAAGTGATGAGATAGAAAATTCCAATGAAATAGAATACATCCCTAATATTGAAAGAGAAAGGAATCATGAAGCAAAATTCAGTCAACACGAAAGAGAGCTTGAAAATGAAATAATCACACTGAAGATTCAACTTGAAGAAGAAAAGAAAACAGAAGAAGTCATCAGGAATTAGATGTTGAAGAAAGAAGGATCTCATAATTCCAAATACAGAGAATTCGAGCAGATGGTCGTGATGTTAAAACTCTCAATGATCAGAAGAAGTGTTTGGAAATAAAAATAGCAACACATAAGGAAGAAGCAGAAAAGAGAGAGAAGATATTGACAGATCATCTTAAAGAAAGAAATGGAAACTTAAATTAGCTTGAAGAAAAATTTGGTCAAGAAGAGAGAAGACTTGAAAAAGAAATTATCTCCTTGAAAATTCAACTTGAAGAAGAAAAGAGGATGAAAGAAGTCATGAAGATTTGGATGATGAACAAAGAAGAAGAGGTTGAGAAGCATGAAGAAGAATGTTGGACTTATGGGTTGACCCGGGTTATACCTTAGTTCTCCAGCAAAACCCTTAGCACCATCACCCCTTCTGGTAAACCAGAAGGCTACACCACACATAGAGTGCATAACACAGTCTCAATCGAGATGGTTTAGGGAGGATTGCATGATGCAGATGTATGCATTCTTGGAAGGGATTGGGGGATGTTCTTTCTTACTTCTTCTTATTCCTACTTAACCATGCATTCTATTCTCCTATTCATTAGATTCATTTATCCATTCCTTCATTCACTTGCATATTTAATCTAGTTCACGCTATAAGTAAATCATCCATTTATCTAACTAACCATTCAATGATAAATGTAGAAATAACACATCAAAACATAGTACACACATGGTTTTACCATGGTTCACCCCCCTGGGGCTACGTCCACAAAGATATTCTTCTTCTTTATTCTTATTCATCAAAACAAAATGTGCATATTACATCAGAGTAGTGAGTAGTGAGGCGGATTAGGATCGCACCAATAGCCACATATTGCGACCTAACCCTTAGCTACTTCGACCTCATCTGATCTCTACAAATCTCAAAATAGACTCCAACTTACAAACACTCTAAAAAGGTTCTCCAAAACAGACTCATCACACTACTCTCTAACGACTAAACCATAGACAATTCTCTGATCATGATAATCCTCTCCTAATGTACCTCATACCCCTTATTTATATTAAAAAAATGGGTCAATAACCCTTACAATCCATCCAAAAAACCTAACCCTAACTTAGGCTAGGTTTGTCCACTTTTGCACCAGATTTCCACAAATCCTGTTGCACATGCTGCTTTTCCTCAAAACTCGGCACTCAATTCTCCTTGGTATAAGTTTCCTCGTTTGTTGTGTCGTCTTCACCTTTCTTCCCAAAATTGAATTATTTACCCAAAATAGGCCTACACCAACAATCTCCCAAAACTAATATGTGGCTCATATTGAGCCACACAACCTTAGTTTACATTCTGGATTGCTAGTTGCAACTCACGGAACACCTTTTCCTATTGGGTGACTTTATCTTTATCTTGTGTGCTCTGATCTGCCATATTTTCCACACTCTATGTTGTAATGTGTTATGCTAGCACTTATTTTCATTCTTCATGTATTTTCTCTATTTTCCCCTTCTCTTATTGAAATTTTTCTATCATCCTCTTTGCTTCCTAGTGTAATGGCTCCAGGTGAGCTTGTCTTGCTTGATTGTCAGTCTATGTAGCCTTCAACTCTTCCTGCAGGTTCTTCATATCCTGTGCACTCCTCATCCTCTCTAGGATGGTCATGTACTTATGCTATTGGTTTAAGTCCTGAATGTATGTCATTATATTCTCTTTCTTCTGGTCCAGTTGTTGTATTTTCTCATCTTCTTCCATGTTGGTCCACATTTGAGCAGTCCTTTCATATAATTCTTCCACTCGCTTAGCTTTTTCACAATACTGTCAATGTCCACAGTAGCCTCCTGTTATCTTTGATCTATGAATTTTGGGGATGTAGTAGGAGTCAATTTTTCCATTAGCTCTGTGATCTTATGTTTTTATTTCTCCATGGTCTGTGCCATCTTATGAAACTTTCCTTCCGATGTGATTTCCATCTCCTGCGTGTTGTCTTGTTTTTTTTTATAGAATTTTATCGGTCCCTTTTCTAATTTGTTTGTGTGTATCTTCTCCTCCTCCTTCTCCATTGTAAACTGATCACAAGTAATTTGTAACACTTTTGTAACCTCCCTGCCAATTTCCAAGTTAGTAGCATCTGCATGGGCTTTGGATTGGACTTCTTGCATCACACTTGCTTGCAATCCGTATAGTGAATTTGTAGGTATATACACCATAACCATCTCAAGTTGGTATATGTCCCTAACTGACTTCTGTGTTGTTTCCTCATCAATTCTCAGCATCTATTTTGTGACCTTGAAGGTGTCGCTACCCTTCACAACTTTATTAATTGTTTCTTTATGTTCCTTCTGCATAGGTGCTTGTTGTGTTTTTTATGTCTGTTGCGTTGTAGGAATTTGTAGTCTTTGTATATTATCATGGAATTCAATTATCTTAGCCATGATCTCCTCCCTTTGTTCTTCTATTGTGCATACTACATATTCTCCTCTGTCTTGTACTTTGTCTGCCACTAACTTGGAATCATCCTCTGTAATTGTGATTACTAGAGGCTTCTTATGATATTTCATTTTATTTCATGTTTCCTCCTCTTGTGTTCCAGTTCTTTTCTTCTGTGAGGTCTATGCCTCAGTCTTCTTCTTTTTTTCATCCTCTTTCTTGAGCCAAGAGGTTTCTCCATTATTTCCATCACCCTTTACTTCTACCCTTGACATTGTTTCTTTCTTCTTGGTATTTTTCATTGTTGTGTTGCTTCTTGAAGTTTCGTCACGCTCTACAGCGTTTCTAGTGTTTTCAGCTGCACTTCTTGTCTTTTTATATGTTCCTACCTCTACTTGATCCTTTGGTTTCATTCCTTTCTTTTTTGATAGAACCTTCCATTGCATGGTTCAGTCTTTTACAATCTATTGTACTTCTTCCCTTGATGCACAGTATCTCATTTCCAACCACTTCTTCTTGGGGTCCCTTGTGGCCTAGATCCACATATGATGTTTTAATTCCTTAAAATGGCAATCCCTTCATTCTCCTGGACCAACTCAATAGGAATCCTCCACTTTTTGTTGCATTTCTTCTAGAAACATGGCAAACACTACATTGTTTTCATGTTGATTCTTCTTGTCTTTAGCTTACCAGAGGGTTTCATATCTCATTGCATAACACTTCTTCTTCCTATCTACAACATATGAGAACTTTGGTTCCTTCCAACCTACCAAATCTATGAGTATGAGGATCAAGGAATAATGGAACTCAGTTCCATTATCCTTCACATCCCTGCAGTCAATCAAAAATTAATTTAAAAAGTATAGAACCCAGCTAAACACCACTCCTTTTGCGCACTGTGCGACTACTGTTATGACTCCTACTAGGGCCTCTTCCTTTTCGCACTTCCTAAACAATTTGCAAGCCATATATTTCTATAAAACCTCATCATGGAGTCATTGATGTATTTTATGACTATACCCTGGTTCCCCCTATTTGTTCCAAACTACGCTTTCACTTCCTCTGCAATTTCATTTTCTCATTCTTTATTCTCCAAGTACTCTTTGAGTTGTGTTTCACTAATGGGAAACCCTATAATACTAGAAATCAAATAAATTTCAATGGGGACTTGCCTATTCATCCACGGGATACCTCCATGTACACTGGATAATAATTGTTTCACACATAGTCCCACATTTTTACCGCACCCAAATTGCGGTATATCCAGCAGGTTCATGATACCATAATTATATAGCCTTGTGATCCACTGTGTGGGATCCAAGATAGGTTTACCTAGGAGTCATATATCCCCCTTGTCCTCCAAATAAGTCTCATGCACAAGGTCTGGAAACTCCGCCACATATTTAACATTGTGGTCAGTGTATCTCAGCTTCAACACCTTCCCTAGCATATCTTCCATTGTGACCATGGAATCTAGGATGTAAGGTAGTTTTATCTCTGTTTCATCTAGTGCCTTCCTTTTATGGCCAACGGATGGGTGGTTTTATCCCACTTTTTCTATTATTGCTTCTTCCTCTCCTTCGATCTTCAGCTAGGTTGTAGTATCCTCGACCAAAACCTCCTCTGCGACATGTCTCTATTGTTGTCCCTTTATTCCCTCAGGTTCTGCAGGTTTTTTGGGTTAGGGTTTGTGTTGCCATTGCGATTTTCTAAGCTCTGACCCATTTATGCTTATGCAGTCATTGATGTCTCTTCCTCTACCTTGTTCAAGCTAATCGACTCTGTCCTCGAGCTTGTGATGTCTTCCAATTATACAACATCCTCAGACTCTATCATTCTTTCCTTCCTTCTTTCGGACTATCGAGTAACCCTAACATATCTCCCTAGGCCACCAAACTTTGGGGGTGTCATGTTATATGCTTAGTGGTTAATTGTTATATTCCTCACATGATTTCTCCTAGGTTGCGCTCTTCAACTCTCTATTCACTCAAAAATCACTAAGTTTTGAAAGTGCCCATGTGTTTCCCTTTTTATAGACCCGATCATTAATGTTTTGTCTTGCTTTTCACTTTTCCGGTCATTTGTGCAGTGTCTAACTTTTCCTATGCATATTCTTCCAAATTTTTTCCAGTTGTTGTGAGATGTCATTCCTGAATCACTTATTCCTCCTAATTACTTATTTTTTTATTTTTTTGTTTTTATCTTCCTTTTTCTTTTTTTATCTCCTACTATTTACAATATGTACAAGTATACGTACTATGCTACAACTATTGAGGGTTAATAGCTCGAATCTCACTATATAGTTTTAGTTGAATACCATTCACCATTCCTTGCACTTCCTGTTTTGTTAAGTCTTGGAGTTGTACAACAACTCCATTTGTGATAGACTTTATCTAATATGGCCCTAGCTAATGCATTCTGAGCTTCCCTGGGTGATGCAATTACTTATTGTCGTAAAGGAGAACTAGATCTCCTTCCTTAAACTTCTTCTTCTTGAAATGTATGTCATTCCATGCTTTATCCTTTATTTATGAACCTCTTTATTAAAACCTTCCATGATTCTGTCTTCTTCTAATTCCATCAGTTGAGTCAATCTTTCCTATGTTGCATCATTTTTTGCCATGGTTGTGATTGTTGTAATGTTCATACTTGGTATTCAATCATCTAAGGGAACTATTGCCTCATGTCTGTATACCAATATAAAGGGAGTTTGTCCTGTTAATTTCTTACAGATAGTCCTATAAGACCAAAGAAGTGTTGGTACCTTCAAATCCCAATCATCTTTTTTCACGTCACAAATTTTTGTCAAAGCATTCTCTAAAATCTTGTTGAAGGCTTCCACTATTCCATTTGCTTGAGGGTGGTAAGGATTACTCTTCTGGTGGTATATATTAAACTCTTCAATCATTTCCGAAATTGTATTTTTGATGAAGTGGGTTACCTGATCACTCATGAGTATCCTTGGACATCCAAATCTTGTCACTACATGCTCAAATAAAAAACATGTTGCGGTAGCTTCGCTGCAATCCTTTACTAGTGTTTCCTCTGCCCATCTGGTCAAGTATTTCACTACTGTAATAATATATCTGACACTTGATCTTCTTGTTGGTGGATTAATTGGACCTTCAAAATCTATTTCTCGTTTATTCAACACTTGTAAAGTAACCTGTGGTCTCAGTGGCATCTCATTCCTCCTGGATGTCTTCCCAACTCTTTGACAAACATCACACTTCTAACAGTATTCCTTTGAATCCTTATGAACTGTGTGCCACCATAATCCTCTGTCTAATACCTTTTGCACAGTAGCTTTTCCTATGTAGTGTCCTCCTGTAATTCCTTCATGTGATTCTACCAAAATAATGGGTCTTTCATGCTCCATCACACCTCTCCTCAAGATTTTATATGCTCCAAGTTTGTATAAATGGCCTGTAATCAACTAATAATTGCCAGCTATGACCACCAATTTTTTCTTCTGTGTAGTTGTAAATTCTCTTGTTGCAAATCTTGTACTAAAAAACTCAATAATGTCAGCAAAATATTCATCTATAATTTGTACTGAAAACAATCGTACATCTGGAAAGTTGTCTTCCAAGATACTAGGCTCTTCTCCATTTGTTATCTTGGATAAGTGATTAGGTCCTCCATTCAATTTTCCAATCTTCACCACAACTTCAAAGTCAAATTCCTGAAATAATAGCATCCATCCGCATATCCTCCCCCGCAACATTGGCTTATTAACTAAGTATCTCAAAGATGAATGATATGTAAACATCAAAATTGTTGTCCCAATAAGTAATGTTTGTATTTCTGCAAAGCATACACCATTTCTAATCCTTCTGTTTCAGTATTGTTCTAGTTATGTTCTAAATATGAAATATTTCTTCTTGCAAAGGAAATAGGGTAATCTATATCACTTTCTCCTGGCTCTGTTAATACTATTGCAGATGCATCTACATGCACATGAAATTATTTAGCCCAATCTAGAAATACTAAAATCGGTGCAATAACCATCTTCTCCTTCAAAATATCCAGACTCTTATAGAATTCATCATTCCATTGGTACTTTGTATCCTTCTTCAACATCTTCTGCATTGGCGTAGTAATCTATGCATATCCCCTGATGAATTTTTGGAAATACCTTCTATGGCCCAATGTACTCTTCAACTAGTGCACTGACTTTGGTGGTGGTAAGTTAACTATGAAAACAATTTTGACAATATCAACCATTAGACCTTGTTTACACACCACATGTCCTAATAGAATGCCAAAAGGTGCGATGAAAATGCACTTCTTAATATTTAATGAGATCTGAAACTATCTTCATCTGTCCAACATCATCCTTAATATTGCAACATGATCTTTCAGCAAACTGAACATTGTCCAGTCATCCAAGTAAACCTCCAAACATTTGTGAATAAATTCCTTGAAAGATGCTATGACTACCCTTGAAAAAATGGTTGGTGCATTCTTCAATCCAAATGGCACAACTATCTACCGAAATGAGCCCCACTCTATATCAAATGTTGTCTTGTGTCTATCTTTTGGCGCAATCCTTATCCGATGATAACCTAAAAATTCATCTATAAAAGAATAAGCTTATTTACCCCCTACGTTTTCCAAAATTCATCTATGAATGAGGTAGGAAAGGAATCATGTAGGCAAGCATCATTCAACCTTCTCAAATCTACACAAATCTCGATCCCTCCTTTCTTCTTTTCTTACACCACCATAGGATTGATCCATTTTGAATCTTCTACATGTTCTATAACACCAACTTCTAACATCGTGTCAATTTATATCTTTACCTTCTCTTTGTATATTGGATTCAATCTGTGCGGCCTATGTATGATAAGTCGTGCTTCTAGTTTCAATGGGATATCCATTTCTCCTATCTCTCTTGCTAGCCCCTTCATATATGAAAATGTTGTTGGAAATAAGTCATTGTACTCACGCATTAATTTTTTGATCCTCTCTACCGTCTGATGATCCCAATAATCTCCCATACTATGCATATTCGGGTTATCTGCGGTTCCAATTTTGACCTTCTTAATATTTAGAGGTGTGACATAATATTATGAGTCCATCTTGGGACCTTCTACTTCTCTTTCACCTTGCACTTTTGGGATATGGATATTGCGCAGATTATCTTCTTCAGGTTCCTCTGCTTCTGCTACATGATAATAGTGTGGCAATTATTTGACTGTCTGACTAGCCTGCCTCTGAGATGATGGAATTATTTCAAACTCTCGTTCTTCAAATATCCTATCTCTTACCACTTTCAGCACTGTATCCATTTTTGGACTGTCGTGTTCAAAGGAAAATGTAACTACAAAGCTCTGTTGTATTTTCTCCCAATTGGTAGTTTCTTTGCAATGTTCATGTTCTATGTACTAGCTCTTCAAAATGCCTTCAAGTGTGTGAATAAAATGGTGTGTCCATTCTTTTGGTGGTACTAATATCCACTGAACTATGCACTTCTATACATGCTCTTGGGTTTGTCCAAATCCTTCATATTTCTCCTCATATTTGTGTTCCTGCTCTGTGCCAAATCTGATGCCCAGTAACCTTTTTCCCTGGAACCAATTGTTGATATTTTCCTTGTGTGTACCCCACCATCTTCTAGGTGTGGCTTTTAAAGAAACATATAGTGTTGGTAATATCTGATTCTCCATAAATTCTATCTCAAATTTCAACAAAAATTCTTCTAAATTGTTTAATCCATAAAAATTGGGTGGTTCTCTTACCTCTATACCAACCCATCTCAATGTGCACATCATTCTGGAACATCTTCTGGTAGATAATTCATATAATCGATGTTTCTAGTTTTCCAGTCTTGTGTCAGAGTCTGAATCATAAGAACTAATACTCCTCCAAATGAGCATGTGATTTGTAGTTGGGTTGATATAATCTTCTTTGTGCATGGTATTCCTATATAGTTTATTCACATCTTCTGTAATAATATTATCTGGCATAGGTTCCACATACCCTCCTCCTTCTGAGGGATCCAATGGTGCAATAAATATGTATTCTCCATACTCAAATATCATCTTCCTTGTTTTCAAATTAATTATATCCAGGTTATCTAAAGCCCAATCCAGACCCAACAATGCTAGATATGGTGAAGTATTGTCCACTATGTCTATGACTTCAAAGTCAGCCATGGTGCACACACCATCTAAATATACTCAAATTCCCTTCAACCTTCCTATTGGCACCACTCTATCTCGATTTTTCAACTTCAACTGAATAGGTGAATACCCTAATTGGGGTTCTTTGTTATATCAATATTTTTCTCACCCCATGCAACTTTCTCAGAAGGCCTTTTCCATTTCCCTATGCAGACTTGGAGCCCCCTTTTGCACTTCCCGAAGATAAAAATCATATTTGTCCACATATATGTGCCCTATCAATTATACAACATACGTATATGCAGGTTGCACCATTACATCCCACATACATCAGGTTTTGTGCCCAAAAATTAAAGATGATGTTGGTTTTCCATGTCACATCACGAGATCCATGATCCTTGACCTTCCATATATTGGAAATGTTCTGACTCGGTCCTTCAATTCCATTTTAAGGCTATAAATGGGCCATATCCAAACTATGGAAAGAGAGAGAATTCAACTTTTGAGAGAAAAGTTACTATGGATAAATTATTCACTTCATATTGAGTTTGCATCCCTTTTTCCTTTGAAGTCTAAACACATTGTTCAACCCCCAAGCTCTTCCCTCTTTGACCAAGAACCTCATTGTCTCTCTTATATGAGCTTACCTTTGGTGGATGATTGAAGTGGTGGAGGTCGAGCTGAAAGAGACTTAGTTTCTTTCTTTCGAGACATGCAGACACAAAAATTTTCCATTCATACAATTATGTTGTTTATATTTTAATAGAAATACTATTTTCTTGTCCAATTAATATCTTGAAAATATTTGAATTTTTATTCCATGGGAATATTTGTTAAGAAAGTTGATGGATTTTGCTATTATATGTGCTAAGAATATATATTATCACCATATGCTTACATATATTGGTTGTTGAGGGCAAGCTGCAGGTATAAATCTTTGATTCAAGTGCTCAATGGTGGTCTTCTTTGAACGTCTGGACGAGGTAGGCTCTTTATCTTGTCTTGTTCACATTTTATTCTATATATAATACTTGGGATTAGTGTTCATTTATGCAGTCATTTTTGTCTATTGTGGTTTACCCCTTGCCACATAGTGATTTCACTCATAACAGAATTGAGGACCATACTAGGGAATGAATCTTCCATTTCAAGGTTTGGAGTGTTTTTCTCCTTAGATTGCTCTCTATTAGCTAGAGTTTCCTTGTTGTCTGATTTCTTGACAACCCATGTTCATTTTGAGTCTGAGTTTCTTGACCTTATCCTTATCCTAAC
Organism: Picea mariana; assembly: GCA_032191745.1. Lineage (NCBI taxonomy): Eukaryota > Viridiplantae > Streptophyta > Pinopsida > Pinales > Pinaceae > Picea > Picea mariana. The sequence goes on along the minus strand of JASDQU011104189.1, from coordinate 7,814 downwards.
AATGTTTTAATACATATATGTAGTTATTCCCTTGACAGAAGCATACATACGCGAGTTGTCATTCTATAGGGAGCGTACATACACGGTTTCTAATTAAACAGTAGTGTATATCATCCTTTTTTTCTTAATTGTTTATTTTTTTGTTCATTGGGTCAGTTTTTATGGTTGCTGAGTCTTCTTGGGTCTCTGTCATAGCTGCTAAGTGCCTGCAGAGTGATAGGAAACCTTTCTTTGGTTGAATTTTTGGGCGTTTTTTCTTTCTCATCATATTTTTTCATTAGTTTTCCTTGCATCTTGGGATGAGTATTTGCTTCTTGGTATCCTGCTTGGTTTGTATATTTTTGTTTACAGTAGGGTCTATATATCAAGTTGTTATTTAGTCCTTGCATTTTCATTCCTTTATATTGAAAATACAAAAAAAATCATTTTGCATTATGGCATTTGATCTTTTGGGTTCTTGTTATTGATATTGATACATGTATGGAAATATTGCATCTTATTTGAAAATGCAGAGTTGAATTGAAAGTTGCATTTGTTAAAAGCTTATCATTTCTTGAGAATTGAAAAAATT
>JASDQU011104188.1:4374-17262 GCA_032191745.1 Picea mariana | reverse complement strand
TAGATCCATGTTGTATGTCTGGTGGCTATGTTCCAATTTGAGTCCTTAACACATAGATCCACAGTGTATTTTTGGTGGCTATGTTCAGATTTGAGTCATATCGGCATGGATCCACAGTGTATGGTTGGTAGCCATGACCTGTCTTACTTGACATGGATCTTCGCATGTTGACATTTATGCTCTGATTCATTTGTATTCTGAGTATGGGAATTCCTACCTCAGTGATGATATATTATTGTACTGTATTTCCTTGTTTGTTGGCAGGTTTCCGACCGACTGTTCCTTGCTCCCTACACACACTCGACAAATTATTTCAGCTATCACTCTGTTCTAACTTCATACTTTGGGGGGCTCTCTGTTACACATTATTTTTGCCATCCCTATGACTGTTAATGATGTAAACCTATCTGTAGTCTTCAGAGGGGTCAGTGTCCTGAGTTCTTGAAGAAAGAAGGGAGAAGAACTTTTCCTAAGAAAAGAAGTTGCATTTCCCTTTGTAAAAACCCTATTAAAGATGATTTTTACATGTTGCAATATGGCTAGGGTGCGAGAATGCCTGATTCTCACAGGCTACACCATAGATGGGTTGCGAGAGGTTCATAGGTCACTCTATAAGTAGGGTGCGAGAATGCTCATACGTGTGGAAAAAAAGCATCTTCTCAATGCTTCTAGAAGGAGAAACTTCCATGGTGAGGTGGCATCTAAATGGTTTGGATCTTACTCACTTTCATGATTTAGTGGGATCATCCTAACCTCCTCACCTTATCCTCTTCAACTTATAAAAGGAGAGGAGCTCTCATGGAGATAGTGACTTGTTTTTGGCTTGGGATTGTTAGCTTGGTTGGAGTGGCTTTGAGATTCGCTTTGTCAAGATAGATTGTGAGTAGCTATCAGATCCATGGTCTCAAAATACTTGGAGCAAGAAGTGTGTGGGGAACGAAGCAAATTTGGAAGGGACCTTACGACATCAAGGCCATGGTTGTAATATCTCTTTCACATTTAATATGATACAGTAATATGATTCTTTTCTATAAAGCTTGTTGTGTTTTATTGTATGATTCTTTTCTATAAAGCTTGTTGTGTTTTATTGTATGATTCCTTTATCACATACATAGGTTTATATTGAGTTTATGATATTACTATCACCTTGGTTGGTTGCATTTTTTTGCGGGATCATCACTGTATGAGTGTTGGAACGGAGCTAATATGGAGATAGTGAGAGGAAGTGGCATTTAAATGGTATGTCATCCATCCCTCTTTAGTTAGTAAATTCAATATTTAAAACTTAAGGAAAGCATCATGTTCTGGTGTGTTTTGTTCTAAATCCAGGTGGATCTAGGGAGATCAGTTAGTGTCCACACCTACTGATTTATTCGATAACAGTTTTCATTCTGGCGAGATGACTATATCCAATGGCACACATAGCCAAAAGATTTTCCTCTTCCCTCCTGCTCAACCAACACAAGAAATACATGTTTGGCTAGAAAACCCTTATGGAGAGGAATATTGCATCAGACCCCTATTAACACTTGAACAAGTAAAAGTAATGAAAGAACAATCATATGAACAAGTCTTAAGTTCATTTTTGGTTGATACGAACTGCATTGAATATCTTAGGTCTTTTGCAGAATTGTCACATATTTTCAATTCTGAATTTCAACAAACTTGGCATCATGATATCACCCAATTATATACTCTATCACCATCTTCCTCAGAGAAGGAAGAAAGTACCGAACTTGTTGATATTAGTCTAGGAAAATATTTGTATATCAACTCTAGTTTGGAACCAAAACAAAAGATGCAGGTAATTGAAATGCTCCAAAGACAATTTGATGCCTTTGCATGGGATTATGCGGACATGAAAGGCATTCACCCTAACACATGCACACATCATATCTACACCAATGATCAAATCATACCAGTTAGGCAGACTCAGAGAAGGATGAATCCATCCCTCAAAGATATTGTAAAAGAGGAATTGCAAAAACTCCTTCTAGCCAAGATCATATACCCCATTTCAGATAGTCAATGGGTGTCTCCACTTGTAATAGTTCCCAAGAAAAATGGTAAGTGGAGAATATGTGTAGACTTTAGGGAGTTTAAGAAGGCCACCCATAGGGATTATTTTCCCTTACCATTTATTGATCAGGTGTTGGATACCTTGTCCAAAAAGAAGTATTTATCGTTCCTAGATGGGTTTAGTGGTTATAACCAAATAAAAATATCACCCGAAGACTAGGAAAAGACCACTTTCACCTGCCCATGGGGAACCTATGATTATAGGGTTCTTCCTTTTGGACTTTTCAATGCCCCAGCCACTTTCCAAAGGGTTTTCCTAGCCATTTTCTCTGACTTGGCTAATGATTGCGTGGAAATCTACATCAATGACTTTACAGTCCATGGAGATGACTTCCAAGAAGCTTTGACCAGTCTAGAAAATGTCTTGATTAGGTGTAGGGAAACTGATGTTTCCCTAAGTAATGAAAAGTCAAAGATGATGCTCACTGGAGGTATTTTTTTGGGACATCACATTTTTGGTTCTGGAATTAGAATTGATCCCACAAAGATTCATATTATCACACAAATTAGAATACCTTCCACACAAAAAGAAGTTCGCAGATTTTTAGGGCATGTTGGCTACTATAGAATATTCATTCTGAGTTTTACAAGCTTAGATACCCCTTTATTCAAGTTATTATCTACAGAAGTTGAATTTAATTGGAATGATGAATGCCAAGTATCTTTTTAGATTCTGAAAAAGAAATTGTCAAGTACCCCTATTTTAAGAGGACCAAATTGGTCCCTTCCTTTTCATATCTGTAATGATGCCTTAGACACAGCCCTCAGGGAAGTTCTTGGACAGAGGAAAAATCAAATGTCGTATGCTATTTAATTTGTCAGTAAAAACCTTTCCCCGACAACGGCGCCAAAATGTTGTGTTGCTTATATGATTAGTATAATGCACACATTAATTATCAATCTGGGATTCGTGATCAATAGAGTTACAAGACACCAGTAAGAGAGGTAATTCTAATGTCACGAGTATAGAACTAATCTAGATTATGCATGTTGGGAATAAAACAAACTGTCAAACTAAAACACACTTTGGTTGTCTTTCACAGAGGGGCTATCTACTCCATTGTGGCACATGCAAGTATGAGATGGAGTCCTTTGACAAATCAAATCTGTCATTTGACCCAGAAAGCTAATTATGCAATCATACTCTGAAAAGGAAATCACACATGAATCATCAAGGCATAGCATGGGTAGTTCAGTAGCTAGTATACTGGGTATGTTGTGGCTCACAATAATCTATTGTGAACTTCACTAGTTCTTCTCCATTATGTTTGACTATTGCTGCCAATGTCTATGTTCACTAAGAGAAATCAAATTCATAAAAACAAAAACATGGCATATGAAAAAACAGAGTAAGTAAAGATCTTAAAAAATTATATGATCAAAATCCTAAACTGAACTATACTGCTAACATTTGAAACTGTTAGAGATGATGAATTAAATTGAGAAATCAAAGCTACATCTAGTCTAATAGTTATACTATCGAAATCAAATGCTAATACTAATATACAAGAATGTTGACCTATGTTGGGTGGTGGGCCCTTGTTTCTTCAACGGGTCAGTGATTGGAGTCTATAGTAAGTTGGTATTTGATCAACACATCACTCTTACTCAGATCTCAAAACATGAAATTAGATTATGCTACCAACTCAATTCACGTCCATTCATTATGATTCAATAATCAAGACATGGAAATAAATGAAACTCTTATATTAAACTCAAACTCAAGATGTGTTATACAATATGTGATACTTCTCTGACATGTTGTGATATGCTATGCTCTCCATGTTCTCCCTAGCCACCATCCTTGCCACGACTATTTAAACAGTCTTAGTCGTGAAACACAAGGAGGTGAAATCTTCAACATATCAACGATTGTCAAATTTACACACTCGATTACATATTTTAAGCTTCATCCTCATGACATGGAGTGCATGAGGATGAAGCAATAATCAAACTAGATCAATACAGTCTTGCTAGAAACTTTGATGATCTAATAAATAGTCAAGAATATCTCAGGCACCATCTAGATCTTAACTTGGCATACTCTGTTTCCTCTAGTCGTACCGGATCATAACAGGCAAGACACGGTGGATAGTACCGGATTCGAACAATGCGCAATTGGTTGGTACCGGACTAAAACAGATTGCGGGCATTGGTACCGGATTGTGTGAGCTGGCGCATAAGTACCAGATGGCTTGGCTGACATAGGAGTGTCAGACTTGTCCAAAGGTCAAAGGCTACATATAGAAATTTCAACATTATCACATGAAATATTTAATCTCCTAGCTTAATAAACCACAAAATGCATGAATTCAAATATACTTTACCTCATGACCTTATAAGTGACTGGAGATAGTGTTCTTTGTCATTTATCCAAACTTAGGTAGGAAAAAAAGGTGTAAATGAGGAGTATAATATGGTTATGGGGATGTCAATTTAGAGGCTCAACACTTATCTTGTCAACCCATAAGGCATATTTGAGTTTAGAGTCCCAGGATTTCTTGTTTTCAGTCAACAATGTTTTAATGATCTTGATGAGAGTCTTGTTTGATGATTCTGCCAGACCATTTTTCTGAGGGTAATAGGGTGTGGAATGTGTCAAGGAAATGTTGTGACTACCACAGAAGTCAATCATGGATTTGGACTTGAATGCTTGGGCATTGTCTGTTACAAGCTTACTGGGGCAACCAAATCTGGCAAAAATATTAGTTTCCAAGAAATTCATGATGACCTTGTCACTGGCCTTCCTGGTGGGCACAACCTCAATCCACTTGGTGAAGTAGTTGATGGCAGTGAGGATCCACTTGTGTTTTCCACTAGAGGGTGGATTTATTTCTCCTATGGAATCCAATCCCCATTGTTGAAACGAACTACTGGCTTTGATAGGTTTTCGGGGCAGTGATAGTAACTTATGTTTCCCAGCAAAAATATGATATTCATTGTAGGCTCTAATAGTGGAAAACACATCAGAGAAAAGGGTGGGCTAGTAGTATCCTTCCCTCGGGCTCTTGAGCAATGTGGCCTTCCAATGTTGGTTCCCTCCACACACTCCTCTGTGCATTTCTATTGTGACTTTCTTAGCTTCATCTCCATCAAGGAATTTTAACAGAATGCCAGCAGGATCCCTCCAATACAAGCTCTGGTTTGAAATGTAGAATTTGATGGCTTTCAACTTGAGAGACCTTTCCTTTGTCTTCTTCTCATCTGGTGGACATTCAAAATGTTGTAGAAAATAAATGATGTTTTTATACCAAGGTGAAGAGGAATATTTCTCAAATACCTATAAGTTGTCTTGTCTAGGCTCTATGATGGGTACATCTGATTGGGTGAAGATTTGATGCAACTCTAGCACCTTGCAATTTGATTCTAATAGAAATTTGTCCAGTCCTTGCCCCTTGATCAACTTGGTGGGATTTATCTGTAAATCATACTCCAATATCTTGACAATCCATTTTCCTCTTTTCCCCTCACTGTCTGGCTGGACCAGAATCTCTTTGACACTACTACTAGGAACAAAGGTCATTATGCTAGACTGTAGCACGCAAACCCTGGATGTCTTTAGTGCTTTGACCAGTGCATAAGCCGTATTGTCTAATATATCATACTTGAGCTCATCATCTCGGAGGGATCTTCTGAAAAATGTTATTGGTTGCTCATGCCCTTCCTCTTTTTTTCTGCAGCATTACAACAACAATTGTTTCCACTGAGGCAAAGGAAAAGATGAAGAACTCTTTGGTATAGTCAAGGCTGGCCAATACAGGTGCTTCGACTAAAGCTTTCTTGATTGTTTGGAAATATGATTTTTCCTCCAAGGACCATTTTATCACAACATCCGTTTTCAACATGTTAGTAATAGGCTTCAGAATTTCAACAAAATTTGGCACAAAACGTCTGAGGAATTTTATCTTACCAATAAAAGAATGGACAACCTTTTTGTTTCTAGGGATCTCGATTTGTTGAATGGCACAAACCGTCTTTGGATCAATTTTTATGCCTCCCACTGATATGATGTGGCCCAGGAGCTTTCCTTATGGCATGGAAAAGTGAGACTTTCTAGGATTTAGAGATATCCCATACCTCCTGCATTTCTTGAAGACCTACTCCAAATGCTTCAAATGTTCTTCATAATAATTGGAGAAAATGGTAATGTCATCTAGCTATATGACCATAAATTTGTCTTTCTCCCCCACAAACACTATGTTCATGGCCCTCTGAAAGGTGGCCCCTACGTTCATGAGCCCAAAGGGCATATTGTCATACAAGAATGTTCCCCATGGGGTGGTGAATTTTGTATTTTCTTTGTCTTCCTCACAAACTATTATCTGGTTATAACCAGAGTATCCATCCAACAAGGAAATTTTGTGTGCACCTACCACCCTTTGTAAAATATGATCCATCTTGTGGAGGGGGTAATTGTCCTTTAAAGAACACTTGTTTAGATTTCTAAAATCAACACATAAGTGTATCTCCCCACTCTTCTTTCTTACAGGTACTAAGTTGGCCACCCAGTTCGAATACCTCAATGGTACAATAATCTTGGCATCCAACATACTTTTTAGCTCTTTCTCAATTATGGACATTAATGTGGGATTAAATTGTCTAATCTTCTATATAAATGGCTTAGAGCCAGTTTTTAGAGGGCTCTTGTGCTGGATGATGTCAGTATCAAATGTCTTCAAATCTTCATAGGACCACGCAAAAGTATCAGCAAATTTTTTAATGAGACTGACATACATTTCTTTTTGTTCTACAACCAATGCTTTGGACAACTTGATGATCTTGGGATTCTCAGTGGTCCCAATATTTCACTCTGTCACTTCCTCTTCTTTATTCTTCATGAAAGTTACTTTGTAAACATCATTGTTGTCGAACAATATTTCCAATGGTACAAGCCCCTTTGGAATATTATTGGTTTTGGTTTTCAACTCCACAATATCATGACCAACCACTGTCTTCAGCAGATGAGAAGATTTTTGATATTTTAATTTCTCATTCTCATCTTCTTGAATTTCTTGATCAATTGAGATATTGGAGAATTCATCAATGGTGTGGAGAAATCTCTACATATCCAAATCGTCACTAAAGACTTGTCAGTTCTTTAAGTTGTCTGGTATGGTTTTTCTATGTTTGATTTCCACCTGATATTTAATATTTGGGCCAATGGGAGGCCTGAACGTGCTGGAAGCTAAGGCCATATAATCAGCCTTATGATTTTGTTCTCTGGGAATGAAAGAAATGTTAAATGCTAGAAATAAATTATCGATAAGATCCCATACCTCGTTCATGTACTGCTTGAGCCTTTGTTGCTTAGTCTGATAGATATTTCTCACTTGATTGATGACCAACTCATAATCACCAAAAACTGTTAAACAATCAATGGCCATGTCTTTGGCAGCCCTCAATCCCAATACCAGAGCTTCATATTCATCTATATTGTTAGTAGTCTCAAACTCCATCTTATAAGAGAGGGCTATTACTCCTTCTGAAGGGGAAATAAGGAGAATACCCGCACTAGATCCTTCTTTTGATGAAGATCCATCGAAATAAAACTTGCATTCCTTGTTTTTTTGACCAGTCATTGGCTGCTCTTTGCATTGGCTAACTAATATTTCAGGTTCATCATCATCTAAATGAAAAATAGATGAACCCATCCCATCATCAACAACATAAATGGGGTGATTTCTTGGGTTCTCATGATCACTGACTATGTAGGCTAACCTTACCTCTCTGTTAAGCCTCCTATGATCACCACCAAACAAAGGAATGGTGGCATATGTGAGGTCCATTTGCAATTATCCTCCAACCTTCTTATCTCAAGTCCTGGATAAGAGCATGCCAAACTTTGGGGGGATGTCATCCACAACAATTTCCATCACTACACTTTTCATGGGTAATTGTGCTAGAGAAACCACCATATCCTTTATCAATCCCAGGAATTTTGCTTTCTTAGAATCAAAGGAGTACAGGACTTGGTAAGGCTTGGTAATCTCCAGACCTAGTTCTTCCATAACAACTTTGGGCATGACATTGTGAGAGGCTCCTGAGTCCATAAGACAGTTTTGAAGGATCTTATCATGGACATTCATAGATATATAGAAAGGAGGAGAAGCATTAAAGCCATCCTCAATGTGTGGACCCAAAGTAATGGTTGGGTTTTCATCCTGCGGACTAATGACATCATAAGATACACTAGAAGGAGTTGGTTGCAGAACTTTCATGATGGATTTCTTGAAAGGTTCATTTTTTAACAATTCTCTCAAAGAGATAGGAATCTTGATTTTGCTCAGCTCATGTTCTAGGATGAAAGAGGTTAGCGACTTATCATCCTCCTTTGTTTCAGGGTCAAGAGGTTTTGATAGTGTAGATTACTGAGTTTTAGATGGCATACCTTTATTTGGATTTGGCTTGGGAGGAGCTTCTTCTTATTTTCTTTGATCAGAGGTAGTGGATTTGGAAGCTCCATTTCTCATCCTCAAATCGTATTTCTTCTTGGGTTGGCATTGAATAACTCCCTCTTCCCCTATCTGATCATCAAATTGATTTGACAATTGTGTACCTCATATTCTTGCTTTGTTAAGTGACTGGTATAATAATCTATCTCATTGAAAATCACAGCAGTATCGTCCACAACATCATTGTCTGCATCTATCTCCTTAGTCTGATTTTTTTGGAAAGGGGGAACTATCCTTTGATCATCAACATTTCTCCTTTCTCTATGCATTATTTGAGGAGCATCATTAGGCCTTTTGAATTGGTTCTGATTTCTATTACCAGCCCCTTGAAAAGTTTTGTTCGGTTGTTTGGATTCCCATTTTATCTTTTCTATCTCAGAAGACAGATCCTTCAAAGTATTAGTCATCTCTTCAAGTTGGGGATCAGATGTAGTTGGGTTAGAGGAGGCAGGGGCATCCTCTCTCTATTTTTTCTTCTCTTTATCAGATCTAGCCTTCAATCTGTCTGATGAAAAAATATTAGATTCAACCTCAATGGTCACTTCCTGCATGGACAACAGTGTGGTTGACCTTCTCTCTCTCAGGTGGAGGGAGAATTATACATCAAATGAATTAGCATAAGTGATCTTGTAAGAGGCTTCAATTGGTTTGATTTCATCTGGGATTGTACCATAGATTTTATTGAATCCCTTGGTGAAGTCTAAAATAGATTCACCATTCTTTCTCTTTAAATATCCAAATTCAGTGATGCAATAGAGATAATCTCTCCTATCTCCCCATTGCTTTATAAAAGCTTCATATAATGCCTCAATATTGGCAATGGAGGCTGGAGGAAGACTCTTGAACCATTTTCTGACCTCCCCATCCAAACGTTGTACAAACAACCTTATCCACACATCTGAATAATCAATGTTAAAATTGTCTGCAAAACTGTAAAAGGATACCAAATGTTCTTCAGCAGTTATTTCACCTTCCCCATTATATCTTGGCAGATATTTCATGTAATCTGTGGTTGTGAGTGCATGTAAAACTACAGGTATCACTAAGGTTTCATATCTGGCAACAATTATGACATCCATCCTGTTAAAAACCATGGCTTGAACAATAGGAATATGCAAATTTATGGGAGATACAGGACTGGATGCAAGAGTGGATGATGAAGTGGAATCGGGAGTAGGATATGTCTGAGCCCCATTGGAGTTATGATTCTCAGGGATAGCAAATTCAAGTTGCTCGTGATGATGGTTTGAAGTATTCTCTTGGTGTGCAACTTTTCCCTTGAGGGGGAAAGTGTATCTATGAGCTACAGTGGATTTCCTTAGTTGCCTTTCTAGTTCAGAGCCTACTATGTTATTCTCAGGGTTATAATCAACCTTCTTGTCTTTGCTATTTTTAGATTTGGATCTGTTGAATCCTTTTCTGGGCACCATTATTTCTTCTTTAAATTTTACTCAATGAAGTCACCAGGTGAAAGATGGCAGTATGTCTGTGTCTGATCTTTGTTCACCATAAAAGGTCAGAGTTGATCAATTTTTCATTCTCCCAAGGAAATATATTACGTTACTGCGTTCCCCGACAACGACGTCAGAAGATGTTGGTCCTAAATTCTGCACCTGAATGCTAAAGGGAAAAGCTAGGCCACCTATCAGTTTAGAATGATTGCTTCTTTAACTTTTTGCTGGTTGGTCTGAGGGTTGTTCTATCAAGACAAAGGCAAGGTTGGGTTGGCAGAACGATATGGATGAGGGACCTCCTTGGTTTATGGCACACTAATGATAGACCAGTGAAATAATAGAAAACAGGGGGAAACAACAAACTACTCAATGAATAATCTGTTGCAAGAAGTTCCATACTTAAAATATCATTTCAAGACATCAAACATGTATCAAAACACAATAAATCCCATAGGTTGTAGAATTTTATTTTTCACCAAAGCATTAGTTGTTTGACAGGTTGCACATCAGTAAAAATAAGTCATACAATAGCTGAAAGGAAATGAAATGTACGTTGCACAAATCAAAAACTGTATTCAAGATAAGAATGAAAACACATGAAGAATGAATGAAACACCGTCATCAAGAGTATGTTCACTAGGTAGAGATATTTAATACATGCACAAAATGGGTCCAACCAGTCTGTTGTATTACTGTTCTTTCCTCAAAAATCCGACCTTTACAATATCCAAAAAATAACTATTTAAAAGAGTTGCAGAGGCTCTCGTCCTTAGGCGAATGAGACCCAAATTTAGGCAACTGTTTGTAAAACAAATTATTAACTTCACTAAGATACTAGAATTAATTAGCAAGAGTGGTTATTATCACACACAGAAGACCACTCTTGCATCTAATCTAGGAAAATGATGGACTAAATCAAATAAAACTACTACTGTCTCTGAGACAGAATTGATGCATGTGCTGGAGGAACTGAGTTGGCCAAAAATAGGCCTTTGGGTGACAGAGTAGAGCTCTATGTTGAACGCTGGCATGTATGCAAGTTGTTGGAGGCCACTAGAGATAACCGACTGAATGAGTCAAGTTAGCTGAAGTGTTTCTAGCACTAACCTATGTCGACCTGTGACTGAGACTTTTCTCTATGTCTATGCCTAAGATTTTGGAAGCTAAGCACACTATGTATTGACCCTGTCAACGACCATCTGCACCTCTGAAATAGCTTCACTAGAATGGTTTTCAGCCCATTGGGAATGAGGGGAGACGTGGAGGTGACCATCCAATCAGGAGACAGAATGAATGGATGTGAGGGTAGATGACATATAGTGAGGGATATAGGTGGCACGTAGGGAGAGAAAGAGTAGAAGGTTGGGAAGTGAGTGAAGAACAAGTGGCGAAAGGTGAGAGGGGGCGAATGGGATGAGTTGAGGTGATGTGTGAGGTGACATGGTGACTTGACGTCATTCAAGCACATGATTATGGGGTCTATTGAGGGTGGTTTGGATTCAGACCGCCTTTGCCCCCGCAATTCACCAGAATCTGCCACATACCCTTCCAACAAAACCATGGTTTAAATTGCGGGACCACTCTAGAAAATTAACGTTCACGCAGTTTGTGTTCTCGCAATGAACTATAGTCATCGATCTGATTATGATCTAAGATAAGAGTGACATTTACCTACTGCAAGGATTGACGAACCTCATTGACCTGGGATCAATGGTCCAGATTCAATTTGGGATTTTAGGCTTCAAGTTTTTTGAATGTGAAACATGAAACATATCCCGGAGGAAAATATCCAAAGTGAATGATCTGTCACCATGCGTCATGATGGATGAATGGTCTAGATTCATTTCATAAGTCCATGTTTCAGGAGTTTCAAATGTAAAGCATGAAAATCTCCCAGAGGAAAATCGACAAAGTGATATGGTGGCCTGATGTCGAATGATGTCACGGATGCTGAGGTGTCTTGGAAAGAAAGATGACACATGTCACGTGGAAATGGGTGAATGACACAACCAAATCAATCGAGATAAATGCCACATGTCTAGCCTCATGAGTGTGCCATGTGTCTCAACTACTGGTTACCACGTGCTTCAACAATTTGGGATTTAGGAGTTTCAACTGTTAGTGCTTCGAACTTCCCGAAGGAGAATTTCCAAAGTAACTGATCTGTTGCCACATGTCCCATCTGATGGATGGTCTAGATTTACTTCAGGACTTCAGGTCCTTAGCTCTTCGGGAGTTTCAAATGTGAAACCTGAAAATATCCCAGAGGAAAATCCCCGAAGTGAATGATCTTCTGTCGTGTGTCGTGACCGAGGAACGGTCCAGATTCTCTTCAGAGATCCGGGCTTTGGGAGTTTCAAATGTGAAGCATGAAGATCTCCTGAAGGAAAACTCCCAAAGTGGATGATCTTCTTCCACGTATCTCTGTTGATGTATGGTCCTGATTCACTTCAGAACTTTGGGTCTTTGGGTCTTTGGGAGTTTCGAATGTTTGTGCTTGGAAAAATCCCGAAGTGAAAATCGTTGAAGTAGATGATTTGTCGCAACATTTCATGATAGATGAACGGCCTAGATTCTCTTCGAGTATTCAATAGTTCGGGCTTCGGGTCTTCTCATGACTCTTTTTGTTAAACTCTGCACAATTCTGCATCCTCGAATGGACGACAGTCGTTCATATGATATGCTTGGTGGATCTTTACCATTGAAAATTTACCTGTCTATTCCCATAGTCTGAGCCCAAAATTTATTGTTTTGGATTGATGCATCGTGTGCACGAGAATTTCTTGTACATAGAAAATACTTGGTAGACCTGTGGTGAGCTCAATCAATGGTGCATGTGATGACAAGCAATTCGAACCAAATCCAACATATATTTCATTCTTTCAATAAAAACAAAAAATAAA
>JASDQU011104187.1:5531-16267 GCA_032191745.1 Picea mariana | reverse complement strand
TTCTCTTGGAGGCTAATAACCTAATATAAATTATCTTCTTGAGTCGACAAGACTTGTAGGGTTATTAGCCAACTCATTAGGGTTTTCTCTTGCTTTCCGGAGTCTTCTATTCTCATCAGTTTCACACGTGGAGGTAAATACCTCTCGCAGCTACCATAATATTAATAGTCCACAACTTCTCCTCGGTGTCAAAGTCCAATCAAGAAGTAGATGTCCTCTACTTCGATCCTTAATGGTTGTCCATCAAGGATAAATCTCTTGCTATCAGGATCCCAATATCCCACCAGCATCTCCAACAACCTCACTTGGTCCCTCATTCCTTTGAGAGCCCAAAACTTGTACAAACCACATCTTTTTAGAGCTTCTTGAGCCACTGGATCTCGATCCACTGCTGCATCTACCTCCTCATGCTTTCGCTCTCTCCATTCCAACACCATCCTGCAAAAAACAAATCATTTTTGAGTTAGAAACCCCTTTGTTTTTTCCTTTTACGTACATATACACGAATTTACTTGCTCACAGTCGCGGGTAGGGATTGATATACGCACCCTGTGGTTCACACAGGGGCGTATATCTAGTCTTATACGCAACCTATTCAGAGAAACCTGTGTATACCGAAAAATCCAAATTGCGCCCTAAAAAACTAACAAAATAGAACCTAATTAAAAAATGTAAACCACTGAATTTGAAGAGGATTGGATGAAGAGTTACCTGATCCAGACAATTCGTGATTTCGTTGCCTATCGCTCCCATAATCGTCGTTTGAATCCTAGAGGTATTTTAGTCCAAATTGCACTATTTGGGTAAAAATGTAAATGATACAGTGATTTTTTATTTTATTACTATTTATAAGCTATTTTTATCCACTTGATATAGTTTTACGCTATTGTTTTGCCTAACGGACTAATTCAAGAAAGGTTTTAAGCTGGTTTTTACAGTTTTGACTCAATTTTCTTGCGGATTTAAACGTCATAGTTGGTTGTTCGTCTCCTCGGGCGGGTATATTCATAACCTAGCATATAGTATAGGTACCTACTCCATCGTGCATTTTTGCATTATCTTTCTACTACCGTTTTCTACGCCTTAGGTACGAACCCATTTATTCCGACACATAACCCCCCATCTGCTACTAATAGTGTCATTAATAAATGGTAGAGACTTAGAAAACATGGGTACCCTAGTTAGAACCTCTTTTGTCATTTGGTGCCCATGCCGAGTTTTTTCCTTAGGATCGGGAGTCCATTATAATTCAATACATGACTTTATGATGAGCCTAATTTCTCATTCATGCACATGCGGCCTTATTACCCGTGGACTCCCAAAAAATGAGTCTCAGTTAAGCTCTTTTCTGACTCATCTAAAAACTGAAAAGCTCGCCAAGTGATTTGTCCCTTTCACACTCGTTAAAGTTGGACTTGAAAGGTCATGAGTCTTAGTTAAGATCTTTTCCAACTCACTATCAAAAATAGAAAAGATTGCCAAATGAACTTGTCCTTTTCACACTCATAAATTGTACTTGAAAAGATGTCTATTTGGCACAAGTTTACCCCTTTTTCACACCAAGTAGACTAAAAGATATAAAAAATGACATTTTTTGGCGTTAAGTTGTGATTGCATCTCATGCCCTCGCTTGCAGTATTGAGTCTTTAGCCGGTTCTTGCTTTGCATTATAAATCGTTGCCTAAGCAATTTGCATCCTCAACCAAGTAGAGCCTTGTTTATATCCTTCACAATTTGACACCCTATACCCTGGAGGGAACATCACCCCGATTGTCCATCTCTTGCATGCATTTCCTTGAATTAAGCATAGGTACGTTCCACTGCTGGAACTAGTTTTGCTTACTTGCGACACTCATTCCCTCCTCTGTATCATAGCATTCATTTGTTATGAAAAAACAAAAAAGACGAGCAAGAAGGGAGTACTATATTGTAATTGACAGTAGTCATGTCACCTTTGAACGAAGAAAAAATTTATCGAGTCATTGTGTCATCATAATTTTGGGTTTAGCATGGCCTTAGGAAGCTGATCTCGCTACATAGTTTTCTCTACCGACTGGTTACTCTTCCAGTCTCTATAGAGAACATTATTGATGCCTCCTGCATCTAATTGTCACATCATTGAGTCTATGTTTCCTGAGTCCACCATATGTCTCATGATCTTGTTCAAAGAAAGTCTATCAAACTGTGTCAACCACTCCTCAAAAATATTGACTTTGCATGTCAGCCATACTCTCAGTTTGTCCCAGAATCACATGATACTTTAGTCTTATCATGCACCCTGGCCCTACTTTCATCATTGGTAGGTCACCTTGAACCCAGCAATCGACACTTCATCATTGGTCGTTGACTAGGTGGTTTCTCTTATGTTCAACGATAAGACATATATTCACACTCTGGGATTCATGCAGTGTCTTGGATGCCATTAGCCTTATTGTTGGTTTCCTCGCCTTTGTCAACAATTTTCCATCATTGGCTACTATTCAGAGGGTCTTTTTCGTGTATCGCTTGCATTTGGCACATGTGAAAGACACACATGGTCATTGGTTCGTGAACATGTTCTTCGTCCGATCTCCACCAAATCATGAAGCTCTTACTTTGTTCCTCGTGCTGACTGATGAGAGATGCCTCAATGCTCTCCTTTCAGCGGGTCTCTTTCCATTGAATTCAACTCATTTATTCTGGATATGGGACCTAGAGTTTTATGAGTACCTTGAGGCTTGCAGTCATTAGTGGCAGGCTCTCTCTCCATTGACAGATGGGAATACATCAACATCTCTTGATCAATGGATTTCTCAAGCGTTCGACACCAACTCCTTTATTCACACTTGCAGAAATGCACTCAGTGCCTTGATACCTACTTTCATTATTGGTAGGTTGTCTCGCATTTGTTAACGATATACCTCAATGACCAATAATTAAATGATGTCTCATCGTGTTCGACCTCAACTCATTTATTCACATGATATAGACTTGCACCCTTGGTGGATAGTGTATAAGACTTGAAGACATCACTATGTGGCTGCAACTTTCCTAAGTTGTTGCTTCCCCTTCATTGGACCAATACCTGTTTGACTTCAGTGATCATGGGAGATCAAATAGTACTCTGTGGTATATAGATATCTTCAGATTGATTTTGAGACTGGTTTCACTGGGCCTTGTTCGTGACTATGACAAATTTTGGCATGTAACTGCATTTGTATTTGCCTATTCATGGCCATGAACACTTTTTTGGTATATTTTCCACATGGATCTGCATTGTATTCTTGGCAACCATGTATGCAAAGTTAGTACATAGTGTAATGAGTAATTGAGTTCGTCCATCTGGTTCTCTACCACTCCACTTCTGGGTTATCTATAATGTATTTTGGCCATCACAGATACTCCTCTGATCTGACACATTAGGGGGCATCTGTTATAGAAAGATTTGCCTCACCGTTGCTATCTTGCACAGAGGGCCTTTTTCCATTTCCCTATGCAAACTTATCATCCCTTTTTGAAGAATCCAGAGCTAAAAATATACATTTTTCCACATATACACTCCCTATCAGTTATACAAGATGTGTATACGTTGGATTCTCCACTATAGCCTGCGTACATTAGGATTTGTGCCAAAAAATACAAAATGAGGTCAAGTTTCTATGTCAAGACAGAAGATCTCTAATCCTTGGCCTTCCATATACTAGAAACGTTCTAAATCAGCCCTTCAGTTGCAATCTGAAGGCTATAAGAGCACAATTTCAAGCTATGGAAAAGAAGAGAAAGTATTCAACTTTGAGAGTAAAGTAACTCTGGAGAAATTACTTCATATTGAGTCTCCATCCCTTTGTCCCTCAAGTCCAAACATAGTGTTCAGCCCCCAAGCTCTTTCCCTATTGCTGAGAGGACCTCATTGCCTCTTTCCTATGAGCTTGCCTTTGGTGGAGGATTGAAGTGGTGGAGACCCAGTTGGAAGGAACTTGGTTTCTTGGTTTCAAATCGTGCCAACACGGAAGTCTGTAATGTTGTCACTTATGTTGATCAATTATTAATAGAAATACTCCTTTCCTATCCTATTGGTATCTTGCAAATATATGATTATTATCCATGGGCATGTTTGTAATGTTTATTAATGGATTATGCTATCTGATGTGCTAACCTCTTTTGTATCATCACTATGTACTTGCTCTGCTTATTTGTTAAGAACTTCTTGTAGGTATAAAGCTTTGGGTCAAAGTGCTCAACGGTGGCACATCATCAAACGTTGGATTGAGGTAGGCCTCTTTCTTATATTGCACATTATTCTATATAGCATATGTTGGAATTGAGTTGATTTCTGCAGTCATACCTGTCTGTTGTGGTTTACCCTTGGCCATAGAGAGTTTTTCCCTTGTAACACATGGCCCTCTTCTTTACATCTGATACACCAAATGTATTCTCTTTTCTCTTTTCCTTTTTCTTTCTTCATGTCTTCAATCTGTAAAGATAAACTAGTTAATTGATTCAAAATCCGACTCATACATGGGATGGATTCTCCTACAGGGGTTGCTTCTATTTTCATGGAATCCCTAACTCCTTAACCTATGAAGCGAACTTCTGTTGTATTAGAGGAACTCTAATGTGTGGTAGGAGGGCAGTGATGAACCATTCCTTATGTTGTTCGTCTGGAATCTGAAAAATTAAACGGCATGTCAAGGTCTTAAACCTTTCAAATCTGCAATGCACTATGAATCCGACTTAGGCTTATTGAACTCTGCACTCAATGCAGTCTTAATGTCATTCATCACTTTATGTTGTACATATGCTTTAACAAACTTCATATACCAACTCAGTGCACAGTCCCTCAAATTAGTGCTAAACTGAGCTCTCTTAACAGCTTCGTCGGTGACTTGATTAATGCTCCATACAACTTCTCATAAGAACCAATGTTGGTCAGGATACTCAGATCCATCTCCTCTAAAAATAGGTAACCTCATTTCATATGCCATTGATTTTCCTCAGTTTATCGATTGAGTATGTACTAAACTTCTTGTGACAATACTCTGAGTGCTCTAATTACTCTGGTTACTTGATGTTGCTAAAAAAATAGGAGTAGTAGTAATACTTACTTCGATAGTAGGCACAGTACCTGAAGTTCATGGTTCTTCTCGGCGAGGTTCCTCATTCTCTACTTCCTCTACCCTTGCGAACTCTAAATACTCTTTGTTTGAATGCTCTGCTTCTTCTCCACTATCAGATCCTTCGTTTTGTGTTAATGGCCCGTAAATCTGCTTAAATAGGTTTGCAAGAGGAATCTTTCTGAATGATCTCCCACTGTGTGTGTGTCCAGCCTCTTTGTCACTGTCGTTGTCTGAATTCTTGAACATTAGCATTAAAATCCAATTGATTAATGTATCTTCAAGATATTCTTCTCATGCAATATCATCTTAATATTCAACTTCAAAAAGTGTAGAAACTTTCCTCTATGTCCCTTGAAGAAATACCTCTCGGCTTGACTATATGATTCTACTTTGTCAATAGCAAATTCAGTAATGTACCCTCCAATAGTGTTGTCAAACCAGAGATCCACTTCCCTTGATACTGAGTTATCAAATTTATTGACTTTCTTAATTAGCGCCGATGTCCAAACCAAATGTGGTCTAGATATGATTTCAAACTAAGTGTCTACTAGTCTAGCTAACCACTCGTACAACTCTTGGTGAACTCCTGCAAAGAAAAACTTGTGCACATTAGTAAAGATGTACCTCTCCAACTAGTCTTCTGTACTAATACTAGTGTTCTTGTTCTGATCTACAACGAAGTCCCTTTCTTGTTCTTCTATCTAATTCTGAATTTTTTTCTTCAATGGAAACCACCTTGACATTCCCTCAAGAAGATCCCGGTCCCGGCAACGGAACCATTTGTTGGAACAAGGGAAGACCCAGGGTTCAAATATAACATTGCACTAACAAACCCTAACTACTGGCCCTTATGACAACACCTGCGAAGAACATGAAGTCTCACCCGAAGTAGCAATACGGGGGTTGCAGGACACATGTGTCTACAACCAGAGGAAATGTAAGATGATTCCAAAACAACAACGCAAAATAACCTAGAGATTCTTAACATTATTATGCTTAACTTCGCGAAGTAAGTTATATCTTCTTATCTTAAACAGGAAAAATAACAGTGCAATAACAACATAAAAGGTAGTAAATAACAAAGCATAAACCACATGGAACAACAAGATTTTACGTGGTTCACCCTCTCCCTAGGGATACGTCCACATAAATGTGTTTATTGATAGAATAGATGAAAATATACAGTTCTATATACACACTCAGCTGCAGATCCTTCTCTCTCCCCTCTTTATTTCCTAACCCTATGCACCCAGCTGTAGAGTCGATCTTCGCACCCAACTCAAGACCCAAAACACAAGAATACCCTAAAACATAACACTTCTACATATCAACATCACTATCACCTCCCCCTTCTCAACTCTTCTATACCTATATTTATACGTTCCATGACTCTTAGAAAACCCTAGACCGAAGCCCAGGTGCCAAAACCCTAGATCCACATTGCCAAAACCCTAGGTCCACATAACCCTCATTTTAAGGACTCCGCCGACCTATTCCTCCTTTTTCTCTGAGAGGTGCTCCAAAGAACCCATTAGTGTCTTCTTCAGCTTGCTGACTTGTCCATGATATATCTTCTTTGTTTCTTTGTCTTTCTTGATCTACTCTTTCAATGACTTTCTTTCCTTTACTTCATTCCTTCTTTTATGCTTCTTTAACCACTTCGACCCTTCCTTGGTTTGTGTGCCTTCCGCGCACTTCATACTTTGTCTTAATCTTCACTTTATTCCTTAATACATGACCAAGGGCGAACATGATGTTACTTTATATAGGATTATGGTGGGTTCATTGATGTACTTGATGAACACAAGACCATATATATTGTTTTTTTGTGAAAACCCTAAGTCAACATATGGAGTGGCCCAAGAAGGTTCATTTGGTCGCAGAAAAACATGTGATAAGGTACCTTAAGAGTACATTGGATTATGGTCTCAGGTATGTGATAGAACTTGATTTTGGGTAATATGGACATTCATATTCATATTGGGCTAACAATATTCCTTATCATAAGAGTACTTCGACATATTCCTTCAGTCTAGGCTCCAGTATAGTTTCATGGAGAAGAAGGAAGAAATCATGTGTAGCACTCAGTATGCCTGAGGATAAACATGTGGCAGGAAGTGAAACATGTAGAGAAGAAGTATGTCTTTAGAAGTTATTGCCTGGGTTATTTGGTCTCAAATTGGAGGCAACCTGCATTTGGTGTGACAACCAGAGTTGCATGAAGTTTTCAGAGAATCTGGTGTTCTATGACAGGTCGAAGCATATCAATATCAAATATCACTATATCAGGCATATGGAGCAGAGGGGAGAAGTGAGGCTCTAGTACATGACTACTGAGGAGCAGGTTGTGGACATGTTGACGAAGCCACTATCGAGGATGAAGTTTGAGAAATTTAGGGACAAGCTTGGCATGGTCCCTCTTCAAAGGGAGTGACGAGGTACATATGCATTGCGGGGTAGTGGATGTCTTGGGGACATGTTGTAGCTATTTGAGAGCTACCCATAGGCCTTGGATGAATTGGTTGTGATGAGGTATAGATGCATTGCGGGGTAGTGGATGTCTTGGGGATATGTTTTAGCTATTTGAGAGTTACCCACAGGCCTTGGATGCATTGGTTGTGAAGTTATAGGGGTGCACATGATGAGGTATAAATGCATTGTGGGATAGTGGATGTCATGGTGACATGTTGAAGCTATTTGAGAGCTACCCATAGGCCTTGGATGCATTGGATGTGAATTTATGTTGTACTATGGATATCTGATGATGTATATATTCATATGTTCAACAGTCAATGGTCACGAGCTCGTGTGGCAACAAAGAATACCTTCCTAGTTAAGAGGGAGTGTTGATATTTTGATGTAACTATGAAAGATATTCTTTTGTATTTGTATTGGTCAAACCTCGAGAAGTTTATTGTAAAATTATTGTATAAATCAGATCAAAATAAATTATTATTTTATTGTTATCCTTATTGTAAAACTCAAAACAACCCCTCTTAGGGTTGCATCTTTTCGGGAGTCAAGTTATGTGTATAAGTAGAGGTCGAGTTCCTCTCATTTGTATACACACACAACTCTCCTTCTCTTGTGTATTTTGGAGCATAGCAAAGGAGGTCTAGCAAAGGAGGTCTTGGTTTCTTGGTCTTTGGTATCTTAGTCTTGGTCTATTTGTGGAGAGCTATAATGTGACATTGTATTGGTCGAAGGAATCTATACTGAATAATTGATTATTGGGTTTTCTCCCCCACAAGGGTTTCCCAGGATATACCTTGTGTTATGTGATTGTTTATCTTTAAGTGATCTTATTACATGCATTTTTTAATGAATGTTAAATAATATAATTGTAACTTCTAAAATTATAACACTAGGCGACTCTGAAATTGTGATTAAAAATATTCAATCCCCCATCCTCCTCACCCTTCCTCCGACATTCATGGAGAATTTTAGCAGAATGTAAGAAGTTCAAGAAAGTCTCCTTCTTACACATTCTCTGGCTTCATAATTATCAGACAGAAAATCTTGCCAATGTTGCTAAAGACTTGATACAAGGACATATGAGGCTCAATGTTGAACCCCAAGGGCATCCATTTTATTAAATCCATGTGGGATTTCATTTCATACATAGTGCCATGGGTTTATTTCACTGCACTCTTAATTCTTCATCTTGCCATTGTGGATATGAATCCATTTTTGTGCTGGTTAATTTTCCCTCTGCAAACTCAATGCTCCCGCGTCGTGTTTCCACATCTTTGGCTTCCATTTCATCACAACAGTTGCAGCCCCAGTGATCAAGGTGGATATCAGTGGCCACCCACCTTTTCCAACTGGCTCAAAACATTTTTCTGGCAATTTCGGTAATTTACTATTTTTAGCAGTTTTTTGGGTCCTAAACTTCTGGAGTCGTTTTGAGGCTCTAAACAATGTTTTTTGGGAAAATGGGGAGCAACATGGTAATTCCTTTGATGTTTCTCACACAAAATTTGTATTCCTCGTATATATCTTTCTAACGAGGTATCGAGCGCCCCAAACAGAGATCGTATGCAAAAGTTACGCCCTCGGGAAGTTGACGTATCAACTACCTCCATCGAAGCCCACCAACCTTTTGGCTTTTCATCTTCCGGGGTTAGGGTTTTGGATTTTCCTTATGTTAAAAATGACCTTAGAGCCTCATTGTAATAATCATGTTCTTGCAAATGCGAGTATCCATCACATCTCTTCTTAGAGATAAGCTGCCACCATTCTAGCGAGTCTTTCACTCTGTATTTTTACAATCGCTATACATTTATTTCATCAATAGAAATCGTTTATTACTGTATATTTGTGACTCTTGTTATAATCTGGACTAGTGGTATCAGAGCAGGCTGCTCTTGATCATTTTTCAGTGCATGTCCCTGACGAGGTCTGAGTATAGAAAGTTGGGTCTCGAGCTTGTGTCTCTTGAGGACAATCGCTCTCTCACACCCAAGAAACCCTGAATGGTGGAAGAAAAGAAAAATGACGGAGTAGACGATTCTATCAATCTATTGCTTGAGCAAGGTCTCACGTGATAGAGGGATGAAATCATGGAGAATTTTTCCCACGTTCTTCAATGTCTATTGATAGCAGCAGGTGCATCTTCATCAAGAGACCACTTTGGAGGCACCTCACCTTTCAAGGTATAAGTTAATTTTGATATTCCTATATTTGAAGGATAGATAGATGCAGAAGCCCTAGACAAATGGTTAAATCTGCTAGAAATTTATTTCTTTGTTCGCAATTTTTTCGACAAAGAAAAGATCACCTTTGCACTCCTTGAATATCTCCCCCGTGAAA
The DNA here is from genome assembly GCA_032191745.1 of Picea mariana. Classification (NCBI taxonomy): domain Eukaryota; kingdom Viridiplantae; phylum Streptophyta; class Pinopsida; order Pinales; family Pinaceae; genus Picea; species Picea mariana. The sequence continues at coordinate 6,359 of JASDQU011104187.1, read as the reverse complement.
AAAATTGGTGGGAAACTTATTGGGAGTGAATTTCCACAGAGGAGTCTGGAATATATGGGGTTGAGCCCACTTGGGTTTTTTTTGTGGATGCGTTAAATGAACAGTATTACCCTGTTGGAAATTATGAGGAAAAATACATGAGATGGACCACACTGCAGCAAGGGAGGGGCCAAGCAGTCCCAAAGTTCACCAATACATTCCATACCTTGCGCACCAAGCTTGGTATCAAGGACTCCGAACAACATTTGGTTCTAAAATATCGTGGGGCTCTACACAGATACATCCAAACTGAAATGGATTTTCTGGACATCTCATCACTCGGTTCTTCTTATCGATATGCTGTTAAAATCGAGCATAAATTGAAGCATCAAAATGAACGGGAGTTTAGGTCTGCAAATCTGCAACAACCAAAGTATGAGAAATACATCCCTAAAAAACAATCTCCCAAAAACTAGTCCGAGCCACAGGAAAAGAAGGGTCACGGAAAGACGAAGAAGGACACTGCAACCACTACAGCCTCGGCCCAAGCAACTTCTATCCAACAGAAGCAGGTCGACAATATTGCAACAAATTTTAAAGATTCCTTCTGCACACAAGCATCTCATGTAGACAGACTGCTTAAAAAGGTCCAACCTTTCCAGCCACATGTTCATGACAACCTTCAACAAACTAAGCAACACAACTTCTCCAACAAGGCAAGCAGCTCATCAAGATGCATATTCAACAAACGCTCTTCCCTCTCCCCCGGGCACTCAACTCAATGGAGACCATTTCTTCCTAAGGAGAGAGGATTCATCCAGGTGGATATCAGTGGCCACCCACCTTTTC
>JASDQU011104186.1:22684-52805 GCA_032191745.1 Picea mariana | reverse complement strand
CGATGCCTCTGCTGACGTCACATGTGGTTTGCCACGTGTAAGATCCTGCCACGTGTCACTCTGATTCGTGACTTACATAAGCCTGAAGTGTTGAATCTTCCTGACACCTGTCATTACCTGGATGTGCCACGTGTCCCTATCTGACTTGGTCTGTTGACGTGTGTTGGATCGACGGCCTAGATCACTTGTTATCCAACAGCTGTGATTAACTCGTGAAATCGCATATCACGATTTCGAGGTTTTCGATGTCAAGTGAATTGGACAGTATAAAATCCCGATCCCCGATTCTCCGATGGAGCCTCCAGGCTGCCACGCGTCCATTCAAATAGACGGTCCTGATTATGTCGGGATTTCACCTTGGCTTTTCCCGATGGTATATCTCCCTCGCAACTTCTGTCTGATCTGACGACCCTCGTTCTTTCGGGAGGTTTGAATGAGATTCTGTGGTTGTGGATCTCTGTCTTCCTTCTCTTCTGCACGCCAACTCCTGCACTTAACATCTGCGCAGCTTCTCCCAATCCAACAGCTGTCGGGATTTCCGAGTGAGATCCGATGGCTCTCGGTCTCTTTCCTAAGCTTCCTGCGCATACAAGAACGTTATTCCTCCTGAGCTTATTCTCCTCGAATCCTTAAAGGATTTCGACGTCTGCTTTCGATCACTCACCTCTCTGAACCTTCCATCATCACTACTGTACTTTCCATCAATGACAAGTCTATGCCGCCTGTAAAACATGCCAACAATCCTTTGTACATTCTTCCTGCACCCATGCCATATTCATTTCTGTACTTGCCATCAATGAAAATCATATGCTACCTGTTAAACATTTCCAACAGAACTAGCTATGAAAGAATTTCAAAATAACCTTGTAAACATAAGAAATTGAGTCAAAATTAGACAAATGGGAAGAAAAATAGATAGAAAAAGGCCCTAGAATAAATTGAATTGAATTTATAAAAGTTCTGTAAGGAAAGAACCATAGGCTTATTCTCAAACAAAGAACAAACATAACTAGAACAACTAAAGGAACAAAATAAAAATATCTTGAAATGGAGGAGGATAAGTGGAGGTATAAGAGTAGGGTGATTTGGATAAAATAGGGGGATGTAAAATGTAGATTCTTCCGTAATTATGCTAGCATGGGGAAGATCAGAAACACAATTTGGAAAATTAAATAAACTAATGGATAAAAAGTATCAGGGCACAAGAATGTAGCAGATGTAGGAGTGAGAAATTTTGAGGAACTACACAAAGACTCTGTCAAGGTTAATTTAGTTAAAGTTGTAGCCATTAATTTATTTCTTCTAAGTTTCATTAATGATGAAAATAACATTGAACTCGTGGAGGAAGTATCTATGGTGCAACTAAAATAAGCAGTACACTCTTTTCAAAGGGATAATACATTGAGCTTGGATGGTTTAAAAATTGATTTCTTCACAGGATTCTATGACCTTATAGACAATGATCTTTTGAGTGAAGTGAAATAATATTATATCCCCGAAAAATGTTCATTTGAATCCTATACAAATAAATCTTCCATATCTCAACAGAGATTCATAAAGAAAAACATTCCAGGAACCCCTCAAGCCTATTCAAATCAATTTGATATGCTTTGACATAGATTCATCAAGAAATACATACATACAGTGAAGATCTTGGAGAGACATTACCGATTTCAGCAGCATGATGTCGGGTTTGGCCAGATAGCTCTCCTCCTCTGTTGTTGTCCCAATGTGTGAGTGTTGGGATCGTGATTTGGTTAAATTAATGATGATGATTAGATCCTTTTTGACCGGTATTATATGTGTATTTTACTATTTTGAAGAAGTTTTGAAGGATTCTTATATTAAATTGTCATATCTTATATTAGGTGTGTATAATTGATGTTTTATGATGGTTTCAAGTTTAATTCATCATGATTTAATGATTACAAGGAGCTAATGCACGATCTGTGTGTCACAGGGAAAAATCTCATGGCATTTTTCCATCCATTAGCTTGTTTGGCACTCCATCTGGCACTACATCCAGTACTCCATCTGGCATTGTGTCCAGCACTCCATCCATCACTAAAACCGTGGGAGAGTTGGCGGTTGTTATATCGACGGCCTGTGCTGGGTGAATCGGTGACATGGGTCTCTCTCACGCTCGTGGCCTCAAGCTACTGAGCTCTTGACATCTCGGATTGAGCTGTTATGTTGAGCGTTGAGTGGCTCGTTTGGTTTCTAGAAGCCACGAACAGTTTTAGCGCATTTAATGTAATTTGTTGTTTTTAGAGGAGGTCGACCCTTCTAGTGGTTGACCTCTTGAATTGTAACTGTTATAAATACCACAGTAGTGGTCATACAAGTGTTAAGTTAAGAATTGTGAAGCTATAATCGTTTTTGTTGTGTAATTTAAGACATTTCATAAACTTGTGCAAGACTGTATTTTCAATTTAAATGCCATAAGTGTGTTGATTGAGATTGTGAGTCATTGTTGAGGAGTTGCCACGACCTATTGGGGGGCCCACCAGTGGTCTGGGTGAATAGCTATATAGTTATCTTGTGCATTTGAATTGCAATTTCCATTTCTTTTATTTTCCTGTTATATGCATTTTTATCATTTTACATGTTGTGTATTTGTTGTTCATAGCTTAATTGTTTCAATCTCCTTTTTGCAAGTTGCTTGTAAAGGATAGTTGTCAATATGATGTGTCTTTTAACTTAATTAGGAAATACCTTGCAAGATTAGCTACAAACCTCATTGTGTGATTAAATGATAGTTTGAATTTCTGCATTTTGAAATAGAATAGTTAAAAGTTAAAATAGAGTATTGATTTAATAGTTTCGTTGGCAAAGTTTTGGTGGATGAATAGTTGTTAGCTTTGATTTTAATGATTCATTTTCTTATCCAGTTTACTCATTTAGTTTGCTTATTAAATTTATTGTAGTATGTTAAGGTAGAAGTAGAATTTACATTATGTTTTTATATGCATTTTAATTTGCAATTTAAATTGTTTATAAGTAGGGTTAGTTTAGTTTATTCCATGAAATTTCCATTCTAGATCTAGATTGAAATTTAGTTAGGGTAAATAGTTGAAGTTCCTTGATAGGGTTTGTTCATTGATAATCTTTTCTTAAGTAGATTATCTCTCAGATAGACCATTTCCTTAGTTAGACTATACTACCTCTAGCTTTTCTGCCTTGCCATATATACTACTACAACTCTAAGTTTACTTACCCCGTGTTGAAAATTTAATTGAGGGTTTTTAGTGCATATAGAACATCCATAATTTTTGGCACCATTGTCGAGGAGTTGTATTAAGGTAGGAAATAGTTAGATAATTTCTAAACCTTAGCATTAGAATGGTGGAGGGGGAACTTTAAGACAAGAGGTAAGAACCTGTGCATTTTTTATAGCGGGTTCCCCCAAACCCAATGGTAGTTTTTCTCTTTGTTTGCTTTCATGAACAAACCTAGGGACACAAAAGGTAGATACATTAAATCCAAATCATACCTTTCAACCAAGGTTCCTTCATACCTTTTCGGGGGAAGAAACATTCCACTCATAAAATCCGCATACCGATACCGAAATACAGGAACGAGCTCGACCCAAAGAGCTAAATCAGTCTCTGAAGAGACTAAGACAGGGAGCACTATAGATTAGAAAATTGAAGCATCAGTAATATTGGGACAGGAGCAAGATCACTCGAGCCTTTCGCAGAACCAAACAATACAACCTTTGTTTTCTTACCACCATAGACATCATAAACCCTGAACAGGTGAATACTTTGTTTGGTAATTCAGCCAATATAATTGTCTCTCAAATTGACACAGAAACTTTGGCACCATTAATCTAAACTAGCTCGAGTAGAATCCTAGACATCCAAGCAATAGGAAGACCTTCCCATCAGAGGGATACCTTTCTTAGACAAAAACCTTGGGATACCTTGTTCTCTTTGAGGATGAAACCACCTAGGTACTCTCTTTTTGGAAAGAAAACCAATATGGATGATCAGGAGGATCACAACAATGTAATACACGAGGAGGGAGAAGAAGCTGGAAACCAAATCGAAACTACATCCGGGTTTCCAATTTTGGACACCACACCGAATGTCAATATGAAAAATATTCCTCTCTCACCACTGCCCACCTTTTACAGTAAAATCAGTGAATACCCAGATACCTTCCTATTTGAGTTCAACATCTTGTGTAGGAGCTACAACTACTTACAAGATGCCCAGAAACTAAAACTCTTTCCTGCCACCCTCAATGACTCTGCACTAAGATGGTTCATGGGGTTGGGAGAGTCTAGTATTAGGTCTTGGGAAGCCATGAAAGATATATTTCTTAAAAAGTACCAAGACTACTACAGCACCAAAGAGTCTCATAATGATATTTTCAAAGTCCAACAGTTAGAAGACGAGAATCTCGAGGATTATATGGAATGGTTTTCTTATATCTCCCGGAAATCAAAATACCATGACCTTCCAGATGATGCAGTTAGGGATCTTTTCCTTAAGTAAATTTCAAAGGAATACCTAGAGATACTTAACCTGATGGCATCATGTGACATCTCCCATAAACCATTTTTCGAAATCTGTGAAATGTGTAAAAATTACTCGAGGAGCAGAGCTAAAATAGGGAAGAATGTTTGGGATCCTTATAGCAAAAACTTAAAACCAATTAGTTCAAATGGTATCACGAGAGTAGAGATAGGGAAACTTTTAGAAAACTTCAAAATAGATATCTTAAGCACAATAGGTTCTCAGTTGGACACCCTAAAAATTAAAAAGAAACAGGAGGAGGAAAATGTAGCAATGAGCATATATTGCCCAAGATGCAGAAGGAAGCATTCCTCAAGGGAATTCCCACTGGATAACATTTCATTTTATGGTTTCTGCACAAAGGACCACTTGATTGAAAAATGTCCATCATTTCTCTATTTTTTATCCATATATAGAAGTGGGGATCATAGAGAGTCCTCTTATGCACCTAGGAGGCCATAGAACCCTAGGAATCATCCCACATACCTAGATCTACAACTTCAAGTTCCACCCTATTATCAACAATCACAAAAGTGGAACTCACCAAGTTGGAAAAATTGGTCTACACAGTACCAACATCCTTGGATTCGAGGATGGGGAGGAGGAAATAACCAAGGAAACCCTCAATCTCCACCTGACTCTATGCCCAACTATCCTTACCCTCAGTATCCACCGAACATTCTGCAGTTTCTGCCAGGTTTTGTTCCACCACCTTTACCTCCTATTCCACAACAAAAAACCACAACAGGTTCAGAATGCAAGCTCCCCAAGACCAACATTATTATCGGCACAACCAGTGCCCAATCCCAATAATAATCCCACTCAACATCTTCACAATGTTGAGATGCAGGCCTTCTCGATGTATGTTATTTCTTCTATTCCATTGCAGGAAATTCAACTAAGGTCAAGAAGAGTTATGGACAGGCAAAGGCCTTCAGTAGTCATCTGGGATGAAGAAGAAGAGGAAATCCCCAAACAACCCACTGATGACACTAGGTGGGAAGATGTTATTATTTCTAAGGACCAAGAACCCAAGCTTCCCCAAAATGAACCTTCACAAATTACGAAGGCCCCTCCATATCTAGAAAGATTAGTAATAGAGAAACCTACCACCCGACCAAAATTTGACATCTTGAATGAATTGAAGAATATTTGTGTCAATATTCCCTTGCTACAATCCATTAAGGATATTCCAATCTACAGTAAGGTAGTCAAAGAATTGTGTTTTAAGAAGCTAGGGAGGAAGCAGAAGGATCCTCCAACAATACATTTGATAAGAGAAGTTTCCAAGTACATATCAGGGCATCCTAAGGTAGCAAAATATGGGAACCCAGGAAACCCCATAGTGACCATAACCATTAATGAGGTTTCCATTGGAAACACTCTCATAGACCTAGGGACATCCATCAATGTTATGATCATTACTACCTTGGAGGAATTACAGTTAAAACTGTTATCACTGAAATTTGATCTGCAAATGGTTACAAGAATCCAGCAGCTTCAAATAGTTATGAGGTCACCCATGGACCAAAATTACCACAAAATCATTTCCAAAAGGTCCAAAACTATACAACCAATGATAAAATTAAGGTGTGTTATGACTACACAGGGCGTGCGCGCACATGCGCTATACAGAAACGCACGAAAAGTGCACATGCACATGATGCGCGACTATGGTCGCTAAAATCCGTGCACATCTGAGAACGATGCATTTATGAGATTGGTCGGCCTCCCACCCACCTTTGGTTCAACTTCCAAGTTGATTTGACACCCAAATCTCGGTTGAATCTGACTGGGTGGTTGGTCAAAGACCTAAAAATGCCCTAAATAGCCTCTTTTCACACTACAAACTGGTTGCACAATACCTCAAAGTGGTGCTATAAAACAAAGCCATGGGTGCACTTCATTTTCAAGGAATTCATTTGCAAGGTTATGTTGCTGCTATTCTCTTTGGGAATCCTCTTTTCTCATCAAGAGTATACTAGCATCATTACATTGGGCAATCCATCTCACCTCTTGAGTGGATTAGCTTGGGATTCTTTCACCATTTCATTCAAAGTTGTAAGAAGAGCTTAGTTGTGGGGGTCCAAGAGCCCTCCCTTGGAGGAAGAAGGGACCCAAAGTCCTCTTTCTTCTTGGTGTTTTCTTTCACTAATATAATCCTTTTCATTGGTGACATGAGTCTTATTGGTTTTTTGTTCTTATGTCCTTATGCTCAATAGTTTAGTTGTTCTTTTATTTCTTAGTTTAATTATTATATTGTTCTTTTATGTTTCTTTTTCTAACCCTTTCCTTTACAACTGTCTTTCTTAGCTAACCCAACTAAGCTTGTAAGCACCTATGTTTTTCTCACTTAGGTGATGAAAGAGGCACAACAAAAACCTCTTCTTAGACCTACCCCAACCATTTTGGAATTAGCAGAAAAGACTAGGGTTATACCTGAAGGAATTTTGGATGATATCATAGTTACTTTAGCTTCATGGGAGTACCCAATAGACTTTCTTTTCATCCACTCAAAGGATCCTACCAAAGGCCATCTCCTTATTTTGGGAAGACCTTGGTTAGGCACAACCAATGCATTTATTGGTTGTAGAGAGGGAGAAATGACCATATTGAATGGACTCTCTATCCAAAAGCTCACCATATATCCACCAGCCCAACCTATCATGGAGAATATATGGTGGATTTAATGTCCATATGAGAATGAGGACTGGGAAGAACCTGTGTTTCCAAGTGATCATTCCTGGGCACTTCAGGAGCACACAATAGAGAATGTGTTAAACCAGTTTATTTTTGCTATCACGTGTGTTGATTTTCCACAATATTTTCCCCAATTCGAGTATATGTTTGGGGAAGAATTTCATGAACAATTGGACCCATCGATTTTGTCTTCGAAATATTTCATCTTCGAAATATACGAGTCTTCCACATCTTATACCATGCCCTACGAGATTAGTCTAGGAAAATTACTACATATAAACTACGGGCTAGATGCAGACCAACAAAAACAGTTAGTAAGTATCCTTGAGGAACAATCAGGGGAATTCGCCTGGGAATACACTGACATGAAGGTTATACACCCCAACACATGTATCCATCACATATATACCTAGGGGGGAGTAACACATGTTAGGAAACCCCGGAGAAGGATGAACCCAACACTCAAAGATATAGTAAAAGAGGAGATCCAAAAGTTATTAAATGTCGGGTTTATTTATCCCATCTTTGACAGTAAGTGGGTATCCCCGCTTGTAGTGGTTCCAAAGAAAGTGACCAAGAAATGGAGAATTTGTGTTGATTTCTAGGAACTCAACAAAGCCACTATGAAGGAATACTTTCCTCTTCCTTTCATCAACCAAGTCTTGGATACCATGTCTAGAAAGAAATATTTCTCCTTTTTAGATGGATATAGTGGGTACAATCAAATTCGCATAGCACCCAAGGATCAGGACAAGACCACCTTTAATTTTCCTTGGGACACCTATGCCTATAGGGTCGTACCATTTGGATTGTGTAATGCTCCTGCCACATTTCAATGAGCAGTACTAGGGATATTTTATGATCTTGTTCATGATTGTGAGGAGGTGTACATGGATGACTTCACAGTATATGGAAATACTTACCAGGAATCCTTAGATAACTTAGAAAAAGTCCTTATCATATGCCAAGAAATGAACCTATATTTAATTCATGAAAAATGTAAAATGTTGTTGATTGAAGGGGTGGTTCTAGGACATCATGTTTCATCTAAAGGGATTAAAGTTGATCCTGCAAAGATAGAGGTCATCGTCAGACTTCCACCCCCCGAGACTCAGAAATAGGTGAGAATATTTCTTGGACATGTTGGATATTACCAGCGGTTTATTGAAAGTTTTACAAAGATTGTTGCACCCATGTTTGGATTGTTAATAAAGGATGTTGATTTTCTTTGGATTGAGTAGTGTCAAACTGCCTTTGAAACCCTGAAAGATAAGTTGTCTATGGCACCAGTTCTTAAAGGGCCCAATTGGACTCTCCCATTTCATATATCCATTGATGCCTCTGACACTGCAATAGGAGGAGTATTAGGGCAAAAGGAAGACTAGCAGTCCTATGCCATTTATTTTGTGAGCAAGAACTTGTCCCTTGCTGAGTTAAACTACATATTTACTGAGAAGGAATTCTTGGCACTAGTTCATGCTATCAATATTTTTTTCTACTACATCACAGGTTACGAAGTATTTGTACATACAGATCATTCCTCCATTATATTTCTCATGAATAAACCCATAACTAATGGTCGAGTGACTAGGTGGCTCCTGCTATTGCAAGAGTTTAATATCACTGTGCTTGACCGACCTAGAAAGGAGAATTTGGTAGTTGATTTTCTTTCACAAATAAAAAATGAGGATGATGATATTCCTGTAGATGATAATTTCCCAGACGAGCACATTTTTTCCTTTTCTGTAAATACCCCATGGTTCGTAGATATGGCAAACTATTTGGCTTCTAGGAAGTTGTCGTCTCATTTGTCACCTCATGAAAAACGTAGAATTATCATGCAAAGTGCCAATTACTCTTGGGTTGGCCATGACCTTTTTCGTACATGTCCAGATTTGATTATTCATAGATATGTCCAAGAGGATGAGATACAAGAAATCCTACAAAGTTGTCATGATGGACCATGTGGTGGCCTTTGTTTCTGATAAATGTACAGCATATAAGGTGTTACATTCATGTTACTATTGGCCTATCATTTTCAAGGATGTTGCCAAGTATGGGAGGAGTTGTGACAGTTGTCAAAGGATTGGAAGACCCACGTCAGCTGACAATATGCCCTTGAGTGCCCAAGTTATGATAGAACCTTTCGAGAAATGGGCCCTTGACTTTGTAGGACCAATTTCACCCATGTCCCGTAAGAAAAACTATATTTTGGTTTGTACAGATTATGTCACCAAGTGGGTAGAGGCAAAAGCCCTATTTAGGGCTACAGAAAAATCCGTTGTCGAATTTATTTATGAAGACATATTTACCTGCTTTGGTGTTCCTCATGAAATTGTTACATACCAAGGCACTCAATTCACTTTCAAGCTGATGAGAGAACTAACAGAGAAATATGGGATTAAACATTGTAAATATTCTCCATACCACCCACAAGCCAATGGTCAAGTGGAGTCTACAAACAAAGTTTTGGAACCTATATTAACCAAGATTGTTCAATTACATCATCGGGATTGGGATGATATGCTTCCAAAGTCTTTGTGGGCATATCGGACCACCTGGAGAAACACCACTGGGCATACCCCTTATGAGCTAGTATATGGGAAACAAGTGCTTCTACCAATAGAATTCCAAGTAAGGACCTTCCGTATTTCTGCAGAATTGGGATTAAACTTAGATGAGGCTCTAAAACAACAATCCCTACAATTAAATGAGTTGTATGAGATTAGTCAAGATGCTATCCAACAAACAATATTAGTTCAAAACCAGAGGAGCAAGTGGCATGACAAGTTTATTAAGAAGAAACACTTCCAACCTGGTGATTGGGATTTTTTGTTTGACACCTGATTTAAAACCTTCAAAGGAAAATTCACCACTCGGTGGTTGGGTCTTAGGAGGTAGTCATCGTGTATGAAAATGGGGCTGTGAAAATAAAAACAATTGACAATGGACAAGTCTCCTTTGTAGTAAATGGACACCGACTCAAACTTTATCACAGACCCATTTCCAAATAATATTTTCTACAGGTCATGTCAACTGACAAGGAATTGGCCTTAGTAGATGGGGAATTCCCCCCTTGTTCTTGAATGTTTTTTAATTTTCGACTATACATATGTAAATAATTTTGAATTTTGTTGATAGAAAATTCTAGAGATTTCTATAGATATTTATTTCACTAGGAGTAGACAGTTTCAAGGAAATATAAAAGAAGGATTTTTCTTCAAAATATTGCTATACTTGAACCTTGTTGTCTTCTAAGCATCAAATGAATAATGACTTGTTGTAATTAGCCATATTTTTGCAAAGATTTTCATCTTCTTTTTCTCAACGCATCTTAAATAGCAGTTGCTTTTAAACCTTCACCACTATATAAGGAAGTGGACCCTAACCATCAAGCTTAGAGGTCACTTGTACAGTTTCCCCAAGAACACTGAGTAAGTGAGTAAAGTATATTTATTAAAGAGTAACAAGGAGGTCTGATTAGCGGTTAGCCATGGAAACATCACAATAACTTTAAAAAAAAAAAAAGTGAGTTGAGCCTAAAGATACCTTTTTGTTCTTTCCCAATGGTACCATCCACTACACACTAAAAATGCTTGATTATATCATATCTTTAGATAGGCTACGTCTGCTTAAGTACCCCTTACATCAGGACAATCACTAAGAAATATATAACAAAAATTCATCTTCTAACTTAAATACCATCCCAATTGAAAGAAAGAAAAAAACTTGTTTTCAGAGATGTCCCCCTATCTTCTTGCACAAATCAATCTTATACTAAAATATTAAAAGATGGAGGGCCAGTCTCTGAGGGTGTAAGAGGCTAACCCACTGGGATACTGAACAGGTCTACTAGCAGTGAGTATCGGCATGTGGTATGACTAGGTAAACCCGTCGGAGTACTGAATAGGCTTGCTAGCAGCGGAGCATTCTACCTAGCGAGGGTGATAATCTGAAAAAAAATAAGAAGAAGAAGAAGAATAAATTTAAACTTGTCCTAATGTACAGCATTACTTGTAGACAAATATGACACAAAGTATGTATGGTTAAGATAAGTTTAATGAACTCCATAAATTTTTCATTGGGAACTAACTTTGAGACTATATCGAAACTCTCTTGTCTACCTCTTCTTAACTATATATAGGATGTTCTATCCTATAGGTGGGGCCATATTCGAACCGTCTCGTCAGACTAATAGGTGAAATTTATCTCTACACTTAACAAGATGTAAATCTTCAGCTATTGGGAGAATTGACTGGTTTCCTATATTTTTTTATTGTGAGGTGTCACAATACTTAGGTGTGGGGGAGGGGTTTCATGAGTTGACAAATGATAACATTGCCTAGAAGAAGTAGAATATTTGTAAAATTTTATGTGTATTGTTTTCATGATATAGGCTATTATATCAGCATCTATTTTACTTCGAAATGTTAATTCCCTATGTGTTATAAACTGTTGTACATTTCCTTAACAGACCACCTAACTGGTTTATTTTCATTACAAAATGTTCATTATAGAGTGATATTGCATGCCTTATGCAAGATAGAGGAACGGATGTGTGATCACGATGGAAAAACAAGAACACTCTTATCCTACCTCTACTCCTATTCATTGTGACTGCCAAAATCATTTTCAGACTAAATGCTAAAACACCCATTACAGGATGAACAAATTTCATTTCGCACAGGGGTACCATATGGAGTGTTGTATGAGGTGCCATTTAAAATACCATATGAGGTACCGGATGATGCTCCATATGAAGGATCGGACAAGATGTATACACACAGTAAATGCCCACGATTTCAGGTAACCAAGAATCATTTTCATTTATTTGAGTTAGTTAATGGCAATTGAGATTAAATGATACAATTCCTAAGCATTGTTATGATCAAATTTCCAAGTCAAAGACTTGGACATTGATCTAACTCTTTAATCATTACAATTGCCTCCCAAAATATGCCCTTCAAATTCGAAATCAACGCACTCATGCTCACACATGGAAACTCGTGTGTGTGAATTCATCAATGAATGCAACCCTTTCCACCTTGGGTGCATTCAAAAATGGAAGGGATCTCTCAAATTGTTATCTCATTTATGCAGAGCGTTCACCCTCTGCTCAATTATGTTCGCCCTCTGCTTAATCACACTCATCCTCGGCCTGATTGTGCCCATCCTCTATCGAAATCCACTCGATGTCCATTTCCCCACACTTTCACTATGCCCAAATGGTATGAGTCATCCTCCTATGACGACCTCTTTTCCATCCCTGAGTTTTCACAAAGCAGAGAAGTTTTCCTTCATGCAGAGTGGGGGGCGTTCTTGGCTCATTTACAGGGCCACGATAAAGACATTTCTATGCAATTATCCCTCGGATTTGATGGAAATATGGTGCGCGTGGGGTATCTCACCTTCGTGGTCTCTGAGGAATCAATTTCCTCAGCCACAAAGCTCCCAAGTGTTGGGGATAGATGGTTTAAACACCAACAGTTTCCACGAGTGAGTTATAACAGGGTATTCAAACCTGAATTTTAGAATATCTATGGAGATAAGGGATACTCAAAGGAGTGGATTAAAGAGGAGCTAATCAAACCTCTCATATTGATCACCAAAATGATCACTTGTGAAGGTAGATATTATGTCTTTAAATCCTGCCACTTTTGATTATTATCTCACTTTCAATTCAATAAGCCATTGAATTTCCCTTTTTACTTCTTAAAAATTTTGGAAAATATGTCTTCCCAAGTACGGAAGAATGTAACCAATCCCCACAACATCCTATTCCATCATGGGCTCATCAAACTACTTGTCTTATCTAAGTTGGAAAAATAGGGGAAAACATGGGATGAGTTCATTTACCAATTTTCAAACCCTCACCTTATAATCAAGACTAGCAAGAAAACACTTGATCTAAGGATTGTTTCCCCATAAAAACCCCATTCTTCAAAGACTCCAAACCCTCCTTCTCAAGCTATTCCTTTACCGGAACAAAAATCCAAGAAACTTGTTGATACCCCTATAGCCTCATCGAGCAAGAAGACCAAGAAGCTTATTGATAACCCCACAATGCCTTCAACGTCTATTGATATTGCACCCAAAAAGTTACAAGAGGTAATTCAATGAGATTTCCCTACAGTCCCCACTAATAGCAGAGGAGCTAATCGATTTACGAGAGGACATTTTCAAAAAAATGCCCGAAATACAAAAGGAAAACCTTATGAAAAACCCCCAACAGCTTCGGACCCTATCCAAGTATCCTTTGATCTCGAAATCCCTCATAAAATACTTAGGGAAGTGTCTGCATAAGAATTGGAGCCTCATAGAGAGACAAAGTATGAACCTATTTCTCCTCATAAACCCCATGTTACTCCTACCTCTCATATGCCTATACCTGATCCCAAAACTGATAAACTTTCTACATCTTTCAAGGGATCCAAGCCCTCCTCTGAGATATATGATCATAATCCAACCATTGAGAAGTTACAACAAGAAAATTTTCATCTGATGTAACAATTGGAAGAGAGGAAAACTTCAGATAAGCATATTCACCGTGACAATGCAATACTACAAGCAAAGGTGAATTACCTCCAACGATTGGTTGATGAAATTTTTAGCACTCTGTAAATATGTTCGGCTGATAAACCAAACGAAAAAGGTAATTGTTTCAACCTACTTTAGAGCTGGGCACTATCCTTATCGACTCAGAGAGGGCTCTCTCGTGTCACTTGATATTTCTTTAGCAATCAATGGCTATATTTGGTTTGTTTTGGGGGGTTTTATGAAGTTGTTTTCAAGGAAGGGGAGGGACACTCAGGGCTATGGAGTCAAAATTATGAAAGTGAGTGAAAACAATGACTGGCCTGTAGAACTCTCCAAAGGATAAAGGCTAAATGAGGCAATGAATCTGAGATGCAAATTGAGTTTAAGAAAAGTGTAGGAAGAAGGAGAAAATAAATAACTGCATCAGAGCATTACTGAAATGAATTTTGAATTAGTTAAGAAGAAACACACACAGTTTAAATTGCTTAAGCCGAGAGCATCATAAGATGAATTCTGGGCCTTTAACTCTCCAATTTAAATAGAAGAAAATGTAAATGGAAATAAAGAACACGGGAAATACATACAATGAAAGGAGACAAAACTCATATCACCACCATTAGAATCTTTTCATAGAGACTTCAAAAGCTTCTACATATGTATTCAATTCACCTCCAAAAAATTACAATTGAGTTCAGAAACAACAAAAAGGTTCCCTTGCACTTATGCCAACATTGATTCATTTAGAACCTCTAACACTTATACAATTCGAGTTCCTTCAGTGTGAAACCGATTACAATAACTGAAATGAAATGTTTCAGCTTCTTCCCCAAAATAGAAACAGTTACAAATAGAACATGATACGTTTTAACAGATCTCCTGTTTTTCAAGAGAAAAAATAGGCTTCAAAACACCACCTGTAATTATCAAAACGTAACACTTGTGTAAAATATGAAAATGGTTTTTGTATATAAGCTCGTTATGAAGAAAACCCTCTCTCAGTTTCTTGAAATCCATCTCCAGTTGGTCGGAATATGTGTCACAAAAACATGTCTCGAACAGGAAATCACAACAGAAAAACATGGCTCCAAGATTCCCTCGAATCTCCCAATCCATGACACGTGTGAAAAATGAATGAGGTTAATGTTCTAGGGTTTGTGCTTGACAATAACCTCCTTTGGATTTTGAAAAATCATTCTAGTTCATCTGTAAATCGTCCTGTAAGTCTCAACTTCTGCGGAAACTGACTACCACATCCTCTTTGAAATGTCACTTATGCTTTTTCCAAATATAAATTTATTTATCCATATTTTCCTTAAATATTTGGGAATAATATATTTGAATAAAAATAATTCCCAAATAATTTTATCCTTTAAAATTAAATTTCCATAATTTAATTCATGCCCATAGTTTTGAAAAACCATTTATTGCTTGCTTCCCATGGTTTTGGAAACCATGTCTTGTTTTGCCCAATTTACCATTTCACTGTAAAAAACATTTATTGTTACCATTTCACTGTGAAAATCATTTATTGTGTCATGTTTTTTCCAATTTACCATTTCACTGTGAAAACCATTCACTGGTTTATTTCCCATGGTTTTGAAAACCATGTATTGTTTACCATATTTGGTAAAATACTTTTAATCTTCTTCTTTCACTTCTGTAAAACCTTTGGATAAAGAATTATCCAAGTCTTCCTTTCACATGCATCTTCCCATTTAATTATTTTCCATGGAACTAAACATTAATCTTTTTAATTTATAAAACTTAAATTTTACCTCTGTAAAACCTTTTCACCATGAGGAAGAATCTCATTTATTGGAAATTCCATAATTATTATTGAAATGCATTCCTGGAAAATATGTCGCACATAAACTATATGATAAATGGTTTCATTTATTATATCGGACTTGGTTTCATTTATTTATCATATAAATGAAAGCATTTATATGATAAATGGTTTCATTTATTATTTTCCATGGAACTAAACATTAATCTCTTTAATTTATAAAACTTAAATTTTACCTCTGTAAAACCTTTTCACCATGAGGAAGAATCTCATTTATTGGAAATTCCATAATTATTGTTGAAATGCATTCCTGGAAAATATGTCGCACATAAACTATATGATAAATGGTTTCATTTATTATATCGGACTTGACTGGAGTGGCTTAATACACACTACTTTTACCCCCAATATTCACCACTTAAGGACATGTCTCTCCAATTAAAAACAACGGTTTATATATCGGCCCGCGTTCACATAATTAACCTCCACTTTAATTATATGTCCAATATGTATGTGCGCCCTTTATCCACTCTTTGACTTTTCCATATTATAAATAGAGATTTGTGCCCATGATTTGATGTGATGCCATAAATTAAATATTGGATCAAATATTAATATAAATATTTTAATATAAAAATATTTATATTAATAATAATAAACCCCTTTTTCTATTTTTTAAGGACTTTGGGCATATGAGGCTTAACACATGACTTTGTGGATAGGACAAGGGTACTTAATAAAAGGAATAATTTTTATTTTCAACGGCAATATGAAAATAAGGGTAAAAATGAATGAAGTGATGGAACTAAGGGATTTAGATAAGCATTAAGGCTAGGTATAGGTTTGGGATATTTGCCAAATTTTTTACTCATGGAGGACATGACTATTTTGGATGGTTAGTTAAGTGAAGGATTTAGGTGATGGGAACTTGACAGAGCTAGTGATAAAATTTTAAAATTTGAGTGGAAAGATAACACAAAGACAAGATGCTTTGGGAAAAATTAATGCAAATTAGTTGGTGATAACATAGGCTCCAACTGGGGATGTTATCCTCCCTATGAGGTAGCAAAGAACTCATAGACCCAATGCCTAGTCCATTGGGCTGCTCCCAAAACATGTGTGTGTACCCTGCTCCGACCCGTCACTAGTGTCTACTGAAAACCAAACTTTGCACACTTCTCTCAACTGGATAATGAATACTGAATACACCTCTAAAATCTGACTGCACACACTACTGGAAATCCAAACTAAAAAATGCTTGACCAACAAGCTTATTTTCACAATCCTATCTACTCTAAAACTGTTGAAATGAATACTCAATCAAGTGATTCTAAAGTGTCAATGAAACCAATCAAGCAATTGGCTTCCTGATTTTTCTCTTCTCACATCTTTCTTAAGCAGGCAGACAAATGTAAAAGATGGTAGCTAAAAACAAAAATTGAATCCAAAATATGATCTTATGAATGAAACAAGTTCCTCCTTCACTTATGATTGTGATAGGATGGCCACGGGATCTTGAAAACCATGAAAATCATTTCTTCTTGAAGAACAAAAACAGGAAGACAAGCCTCATTCATAAGTGTTTGTTGCTCTTGCTCTATTTCTTCAGTTCTGAGAACATTTTCAAATGAAATGGCAACAATAGGTTTGTATACTTTTTTATGCATCTCAACAAAAACATTCATACATTCTTGAACATCTTCAAATATGACAGCCATATTATGTGTATCAAGGCTATCCTCTTGTTCATCAAATAATTCTTGTTTGGTTTTATTAACCTTCTGGAAATTTGCTTGAGTACTGTCATTTTGACTTTCAAAGGAATGAATGGAAATATGTCCATGCTCATAATCTTCTTGCAAATGTGAAAATATAACATCATGCACTATTTCACAGTCTAGATTTCCCATGGATGCATTTTCAAAACCATGATTTTCAAATGAATCAAATAAAACCACTGCCTCTTCATTATCTTTCTGTATTTCTGATTGAAAAATGGCATACGTCGTTTTGTTGCTTTCCTGAAACTCTATGTAATTTGTTTGTTCACTGCTTGAAGTCTCCATAGATGCATTTTCAGAATCCTCATCCATGTCCAAGCCACTTAGAATTTGAACAACCACATCATTCACAGGGGAAGAAAGACAACTTTGAAACACTTTGTCTTGTTGGAAATCTTGTTGAATATCTTCATCAAGTTTAGGAGAAGGCAAATTACTTTCAGCAACAATTTCTTGATCAGATTCACCTTCAACCAAAGGAGGGGATACTATTTTTTGTTGGGATAAATATTCATAAAGGGCTTCTATGATTTCATCATTCATATACCTTCACCACCAAAAACATTTTCAAGGTACTTAATGAAATGTTCATAAAATTAACAACAATCTTCAAACACCAAGAATGAAGGATTAGATTCTTCGTAATTCTTAAAGAATGTTATGAGGAAATCCTTAAGAGAGTATAAGCTGCCTGGTTTTAAACCTTCATACCATAATCTTCATTTCCCCCCTAAAGTAACCATAAACATTTTCATCAAACAATCCTCATGAAATTCAACCCCCAACTTACATATGTGCATGTGAAATCTAATCAAGTGCAAGGCAACATCATTTCCTTTCCCATTTTCGAATTTAGGCAAATATTTTTGCCAATTTATGTGAGGAATATGATTTGGAAAGCTAGGAATATGAGACCGATTCATTGGGGCATACTTTGCATATATTGAACTCAGCTTCAGACAGTGGA
This sequence comes from Picea mariana, assembly GCA_032191745.1. Classification (NCBI taxonomy): domain Eukaryota; kingdom Viridiplantae; phylum Streptophyta; class Pinopsida; order Pinales; family Pinaceae; genus Picea; species Picea mariana. The sequence goes on along the minus strand of JASDQU011104186.1, from coordinate 34,511 downwards.
GTTGCCAATGATGTTTTGGAAGCTAGATCCTGCATTGAGAGTGGAGTCGCCAGTGAAGATTTAAATTTTTGGATTCTTCTACTAGTGGAATCACCTTCGAACTGATTTTTTGATGTGTAGAGTCGCCAGAGTAGGAATACAGCCAATATGTTCCTAAGTGTCTACTACTCTCAGACCTTAGAACTCAACCATTTCGTTCTTTCCCGGGGAAAAAATTTCAATTTCGTCCTCGGCAACAGTGCCAGAATGTTAGCACTCTGTAAATTTGTTCGACTGATAAAAAAAACGACAGAGGTAACTGTTTCAACCTACTTTAGATTTGGGCACTAGCCTGCTCAACTCAGAGAGGGATCTCTCATGTCACTTGATATTTCTTTAGCAATCTGTGGCTAGATTTGGTTTGTTTTGGGGGTTTTTATGAAGTTGTTGGCAAGGAAGGGGAGGGACACTCAGGGCTATGGAGTCAAAATTATGAAAGTGAATGAAAACAATGACTGGTCAGTAGAACTCTCTATAGGATAAAAGCTAAATGATGCAATGAATCTGAGTTGCAAATTGAGTTTAATAGAAGTGTAGGAAGAAGGAGGAAACAAATAAATGCCTCAGAGCATTACTGAAATGAATTCTGAATTAGTTAAAAAGAAATAGACACAGTTTAAATTGCTTAAGCCGAGAGCATCATAAGATGAATTATGGGCCTTTAACTCTCCAATTTAAACAAAAGAAAATGTAAATGGAAATAAAGAACACATGAAATACATACAATGAAAGGAGATGAAACTCATATCACCAAAATTAGAATATTTTCATAGAGACTTCAAAAGCTTCTGCATATTTATTCAATTCAGCTCCAGAAAATTACAATTGAGTTCAGAAATTACAAAAAGGTGCCCTTGCACTTCTGCCAACATTAATTCATTTGGAACCTCTAACAATTATACAATTTGAGTTCCTTCAGTGTGAAACCAATTACAATAACTGAAATGAAATGTTTCAGCTTCTTCCCCAAAATAGAAACAATTACAAATAGAACATGACACATTTTAATTGATCTCATGTTTTTCAGGAGAAAAAATAGGCTTCAAAACACCACCTGTAATTACCAAACCGTAACACTTGTGTAAAATATGAGAATGTTTTTTGTATATAAGCTTGTTCTGAAGAAAAACCCCTCTCAGTTTCTTGAAATTCATCTTCAATTGGCTGGAATATGTGTCACAAAAACATGTCTCGAACAAGAAATCACAACAGAAAAATACGGCTCCAAGATTCCCTCGAATCTCCCAATCTGTGACACCTGTGTGAAAAATGAACGAGGTTAATGTTCTAGGGTCCATGCTTGACAATAAACTCGTTTGGATTTTGAAAACTCATTCTGGTTCATCTGGAAATCATCCTGTAAGTCTCAACTACTGCAGAAACTGACTGTCACATCCACTTTGAAATGTCACTTGTGCTTTTTCCAAATCTAATTTTATTTATCCATATTTTCCTTAAATATTTGGGAATAATATATTTGAATAAAAATAATTCCCAAATAATTTTATCCTTTAAAATTAAATTTCCATAATTCAATTCATGCCCATGGTTTTGAAAAACCATTTATTGCTTGTTTCCCGTGGTTTTGGAAACCATGTCTTGTTTTGCCCAATTTACCATTTCACTGTAAAAAACATTTACTGTTACCATCACTGTAAAAAACATTTACTGTTACCATTTCACTGTGAAAAACATTTACTGTGTCATGTTTTTTCCAATTTACCATTTCACTGTGAAAATCATTTACTGGTTTCTTTCCCATGGTTTTGAAAACCATGTCTTGTTTACCATCTTTAGTAAAATACTTTTGACCTTCTTCTTTTACTTCTGTAAAACCTTTGGATAAAGAATTATCCAAGTCTTCCTTTCGCATGCATCTTCCCATTTAATTATTTTCCATGGAACTAAACATTAATCTCTTTAATTTGTAAAACTTAAATTTTACCTATGTAAAACCTTTTCACCGTGAGGAAGAATCTCATTTATTGGAAATTCCATAATTATTATTGAAATGTGTTCCTGGAAAATATGCCGCACATAAACTATATGATAAATGGTTGCATTTATTATATCACGCTTGGCTGGAGTGGTTTAATCCACACTACTTTTACCCCGAGTATTCACCACATAAGGACAAGTCTCCCCAACCAAAAACCATCGTTTATATATCGGCCTGCCTTCAAATAATTAACCTCCATGTTAATTCTATGCCCGATATGTATGTGCGCCCTACATCCACTCTTTGACTTTTCCATATTATAAATCGAGATTCGTGCCCATGATTTGAGGTGATTCCATAAATTAAATATTGGATCAAATATTAATATAAATATTATTAATATAAAAATATTTATATTAATAATAATAAACCCCTTTTTCTATTTTCTAAGGACTTCAGGCATATGAGGCTTAACACATGACTTTGTGGATAGGACAAGGGTGCTTAATAAAAGGAATATTTTTTATTTTCAACGGGAATTTGAAAATAAGGGTAAAAAATAATGAAATGATGGAACTAAGGGATTTAGATAAGCATTAAGGCTAGGTATAGGTTTGGGATATTTGCCAAATTTTTTACTCATGGAGGACATGACTATTTTGGATGATCAGTTGAGTGAAGCATTTAGGTGATGGGAGCTTGACGGAGCTGGTGAAAAAGTTTTAAAATCTGATTGGAAAGATAACACAAGGACAAGATGCTTTGGGAAAAATTAATGCAAATTAGCAGGTGATAATAGAAATGACCAAAACCAATCGCAACCTCAGGGCACAATTGAACAAACATAAGAGGCACAAGAAAAAATCTTCAAGACAAGAGGGAGAAGCTTATAAAGCTAATCCTTCTCACCAAGTCTATTCATATGGGGCAATTCATTTTTGTTTGCAGTGGGACCTGCAAAATCTTAGGTGTGGGGGTAATGTTGGGTTCGTGATTTGGTTAAATTAATGATGATGATTAGATCCTTTTTGACCGGTATTATATGTGTATTTTACTATTTTGAATGATTCTTATATCAAATCGCCATAGCTTATACCAAGTGCATATAATTGATGTTTTGTGATGGTTTCAAGTTTAATTCGGCATGATTTAATGATTACAAGGAGCTAATGCACGATCTGTGTGTCATAGGGAAAAATCTCATGGTGTTTTTCCATCCAATACTCCATCTGGCACTGTATCTGGTACTCCATCCATCACTACGTTTGGCACTCCATCCAGCACTAAAATTGTGGGTGAGTTGGCGGTTGTTATATCGACGGCCTATGTTGGGCGAATCGGCGACATAAGTTTTTCTCACGCTCGTGGCCTCCAGCTATTGAGCTCTTGACATATCGGATTGAGCTGTTATGTTGAGCGTTGAGTGGCTCGTTTGGTTTCTAGAAGCCACATGCAGTTTTAGCGCATTTAATGTAATTTCTTGTTTTTAGAGGAGGTCGACCCTTTTAGTGGTCGAAATATCGAATTGTAACTGCTATAAATACCACAGTAGTGGTCAAATAAGTGTTAAGTCAAGAATTGTGAAGCTAAAATTGTTTTTGTTGTGTAATTCAAGACATTTCCATAAACTTGTGCAAGACTGTGTTTTTAATTTAAATGCCAGAAGCGTTTTTATTGAGCTTGTGATTCACTATTGAGGAGTAGCCACGACCTGCTAGGGGGCCCACCAGTGGTCTGGGTGAATAGCTAGATAGTTATCTTGTGTATTTGAATTGTGCAATTTCCATTTCTTTTATTTTCCTGTTATATGCATTTTTGTCATTTTACATGTTGTGTATTTGTTGTTCATAGCTTCATTGTTTCAATCTCCTTTTTGCAGGTTGCTTGTAAAGGATAGTTGTCAATATGATGTGTCTTTTTAATTAATTAGGAAATAGCTTGCAAGCTTAGTTACTAACCTCGTTGTGTGATTAAATGATAGTTTGAATTTCTACATGTTGAAATAGAATAGTTAAAAGTTAAAACATAGTATTGAGTTAATAGTTTCTTTGGCAAAGTTTCGGTGGATGAATAGTTGTTAGCTTTGATTTTAATGCTTCGTTTGCTTATCTAGTTTACTCATTTAGTTTTCTTATTAAAATTCATGTAGTATGTTAAGGTAGAAGTAGAATTTACATTATCTTTTTATACGCATTTTAATTTGCAATTTGAATTGTTAATAGTAAGGTTAGTTTAGTTTATTTCATGAAATTTCCATTCTAGATCTAGATTGCAATTTAATTCAAAGTTTAAGTTTGAGTTAAGTTTATAGTTATAAGTCTCTAATGGTATGAATTTGCTTACATTAGCATAAGAGTGCATTTGAATTAAATAGAATAGTGTTTTCTTATTGTTCATGGTTAATGTATAAATTGAAGGATCACGTGGATTCTTAGGATAGTTGATATTTCTTTTATGATGGCTAAGCTCTCGTTAGATTGCCCGATTCATACCTTTCATTTCTCCATAGAAGTTAATATTGAAAATATTCCTATCGAGCTATCACTAATTGTTAGATGCCATCGTGATGTCATAAGACATCAAAGACATAATCATCATCATTATATTTGAAGTTTTCTTGTTATTTTAGATTAAAGAGTAGTTGTTGATTAATCTTTGAATATTGTCATGATGCTTTCAATTCAATAGGTTAAGATTTCATTTTCTAGATTAGAAGTAATTATGAAGTTTATCTTAAGAATAGAGTTCACTTGCCTAAAAATTGATTAGTTACGTGTTGAGTAGTTTTGATTAGTTTACTTGCTGCATAAGTTTTAACAGGGTAGTTGCTTGTTTGTTTACTTGTTGTTGCTCATCAATTTGAATAGACTGATTAGATTAGTTTGTTGTTTCTATTGTTCATTAATTTGAGTAGATTAAATAGATGGCTTGCATTTACTCATTATATTGATTAAGTTAACTTGTTCATTTTAGGGTTTTCATTTGCTTCCTTAGGACAATCCATCGATCCATTGTTCAAAAGTTAGTTAGGGTAAATAGTTTATTTTTTATTTTATGTTTTAGTTTTTATGTTATGTTTTTTTTTTATTGTTTTTTTAATTTTTTGTTTTTAATATAATTAATATAATATATATATATATAACCTTCTCAGAACTGGTACAAACAAGGGGAATCAGAATATTTAATTAAAACAAAGCATTGTGATGGTCCCTGTGGATGTTGACGTAATGTGATTTATACCCAGTGCCATGCATGTGAAAGTGAATAAATTCAACCAAGCATGGGTAAATGACGGGAGTAACTATGATTCTCTTAAGGTAGTCAAATTCCTCATCATCTAATTAGTGATAGACATGAATGGCTTAACAATATTCCCACTGTCCCTAGCTAATATCTAGAGAAACCACATCCAAGGGAACTGGCTTGGCAGAATTAGTAGGGAAAGAAGACCTTATTGAGCTTGACTCTAGTCCAACTTTGTGAAATGACTTGAGAGGTGTAGAATAAGTGGGATTCATTTTCAGCATAAGTGAAATACCACTACTTTTAACATTATTTTACTTATTTTGTGGGGTGGAGATAGTGCATTGCACATATGTTAAAATATAATGCACATTTACACAAAGTGTTGTCATTGATGGAGATGCTCGAGAACTCATTCTTCATTCACTTTATGGAAATGAGTTTAGGAAACCAAAGAGGATCATTGCTTTTAAGGACGAAGAAAGTTCCTACAATCCCCAATAAGGCCAAGCCCCTAGAATCTCTAACCCATTGAATTAAGATATTTTAAAAATAAAACCATTATATAACCATGTGATCTAGGTGGATATCATTGGCCACCCACCTTTTCCATCCCGCTCAAAATAATTTTCTGGCAATTTTGGCAATTTACTATTTTTAGCAATTTTTAACTTCCATGGCCATTTTGAGGGCCTAAATGAAGGTTTTTCAGGATAGAGCTTCTCAATGATGGCCAAAGACTATAATTGAGCCCCCAAAATGAATCTCCTTGACAATACCTTTCCAACGGGCTATCATGCACCTAAAACAGAGACCGTATGCAAAAGTTACGACCCCGAGAAGTTGATGTACTAGGGTTAGGTTTTTGGATGTCTAGGGTTTTTGACATTATTGTTTATTGTAAAAGGGCCTTCAGAGCCTCATTGTAAGGATCTTCTTATGAATGAGTGCAGTCATCACATCTCTTCTTAGAGATAAGCCGCCACCATTCCAGCAAGCTTGTTTTCCACTGCATTTTTCAATTTCATCTTTTTTCCTTATTGAATAGAAAACCAGTTTTACAGTATCTCTATTATTCTATGTTAAGCATCTTTTAATAATCTGTATTCATTTCATTCTTCTAATAAAATCTATATCACCATGTTTGTTGTTTAACCTTTATCCACTACCACCCATATCCCCATAACCATTAACCCTTATCATCATTCATCCCTATAAAACATAAGGCATAAACCATATGTCCCTTGTAAAACTATTTAACCCATATTACTACTAACTTGTAATAGATATTAGCCCAAAATACTAACCCTTATAACTCATAATTCCTAATCATTTTCAACCCTAATCCTTATAACCCTTAACTTGTAGTTCTTACCATCCTTAAAACTGGACACTATAACATATAACAACATATTTTTAATCCTTATAACCCCTTAAACTTTACCCGATTTCTCTTCATCAATAACCCAACTAAACTTTTAATCCCAATGGCACATAAACCTTATCTCGTAACTCCTAAGAATGTATCAACCGCAATTCCTATGACCCTTAGCAATAGTCCCTATGAACCCTAACCACAATCCCTTGTAACTCATAACCCATTTAACCATTAACACCAAAAATAATGATATAACATCTATCCCTTAACCTTTATAATCTTAGACAACTAACCCCAATAAAAATTATTATTCTAACCTCTAACCTTTATAATTCTAACACCTAAAATTTGTAATTCTAACACCTAAAATCTAACACATACATCTCCTAACCCTTATTTTGAATAACACCTATAACTCCTAATTGTTATAACTTGTATGAATTTTAACCCTATAACCATTATCCACAATGAACCCTAACCATATGACTCCTATAACCTTAAACATTTAAGGAATAAACTGTAAATGACATAATTAACCTAGAACACATATGAACTTCTTAAAAACTGACCCTTATAAGCTCTATCAAAAGGAACTTTACCACCATCGATGCTTATAACACATAATGCACACCATGTTGTTATAGAAAGATTTGCCTCACCCTATGCAAATTTTCTCAGAAGGGGCCTTTTTCCATTTCCCTATGCAGACTTGACGTCCCTTTTTTGTAGTTCCCAAAGATAAAAAATAATATTTTTCCACATATACCCACCCTAACTATTATACAACATGCATATACGCAAGTTGCACCATTACAGCTCGCGTACATCGGGTTTTTTCCCAAAATTAAAAAATGGTGTCAGGTTCCCATGTCACGTCACAAGATCCATGATCCTTGACCTTCCATATACTAGAAACATTATGACTCAACCCTTCAATTCCATTTGAAGGATATAAATGGGCCATATCCAAGTTGTGGAAAAGAGGAGAAGAATTCAAATTTGAGAGAAAAGTTACTCTCGAGAAATTATTCACTTCATATTGAGCTCTCATCCCTTTATCCTTTTAAGTCTGAACACATTGTTCAGCCCCCAATATCTTCCCTACTTGATTGAGAACCTCATTGTCTCTCTTATATGATCTTGCCTTTGGTGGAGGATTGAAGTGGTGGAGGCCCAGCTGGAAGGGACTTAGTTTCTCGGTTCCGAACCCTGCCGACATGGAAGTTTGTAATTCATACACTTCTGTTGATTACATTTTAATAGAAATATTCTTTTCTCGTCCAATTAATGTCTTGAAAATATTTGAATTGTTATTCCATGGGAATATTTGTTATGAATATTGATGGATTATGCTATTGAATGTGATAAATTTATATATTATCACCATATTCTTGTGTTTCTTGGTTGTTGAGGACAAGTTGCAAGTGTATTTCTTTGATTCAAGTGCTCAACGATGGACTTCATCGAATGTCTGGACGAGGTAGGATCTTTATCTTTTCTTGTTAGCATGTTTTCTTATATAGAATACTTGAGATTAGAGTTTATTTATACAGTCATTTCCATCTGTTGTGGTTTACCCCATGCCATAGAGATATTTTCCTCGTAACAGAATTGGCAACCATACTAGGGATAGAATCTTCTTTTCAGGGTTTGGAGTGTTTTTCTTCTTTGATTTATCTCGTTTATATTGATTTTTTGGTCTTCTAATTGCTTGACAGCCTCTGTTCAATTTGAGTTTGAGTTTCTTAACCTTATCCTTAACCTAGCAGTGTTTTAATAAATATTCTCGAGTTTTTTCTTGACATTCACATACATATGCGTGTTGTCCTTCTACAAGAGGCGTATATACGCGGTTTTATCCTGAAAAGTCGTGTACATCATTCTTGTGTGATTGGTTGTTGAGTTTGATGTTTGTTGGGTAAGTTTTGATGGTTGTTGAGTCTTCTTAGGTCTCTATTATGACTGTTAAGTGCCTGCAGAGTGATAGGAAACCTTTCTTTGGTTGAATTTATGGGCGGTGCCTTTCTCATCATCATTTTCATTGATTGTCCTTGCATATTGGGTTGGGTGTTTGCTTCTTGATATCCTACTTATTTTGTCTCTAATTGCATTCAGTAAAATCTTTATATCAATTTGTTGTTCAGTCCTTGCATTTTCATTCTTTTATATTGAAAATACAAAAATATTAAACATTTTGCATTGTTGGCATTTGATATTTTGGGTTCTTATCGTTGATCTTAGTACATGTATGGAAAGATTGCATCTTATTTTGAATTGCATAATTAAATTGAAAATTGCATTTTGAAAAGATTATCATTAATTGGGAATTGAAGTTAGGACTTTTCATTTTATTCATATTCATTTATTTTACTCGTTGAGTCATAACATCAGCAGTTTCACTATCACACGTTTTTTAGTAAGCAAGGCCACTAAAAGCAACGTTAGTAATTTAAAATTTGGTTAGAAACGATTTTATTTTCTAGGGTACACAAACTAGCTTAGGATTTAGAGCCTTGGAATAGGATTTTGTGAGTAAACTTCTCAAAGGCTATTAAATCAACATATGTGTCTGACTAAGGGAGTGGTGAAATCCATTGTATAATTGGTGACGTCATGAGGCTCCGCTTACACCAGAGTTAAGCAAGAGGTCGTGTGAATTTGGTTGAGGGGATATCCCTCCAATACATTCTTGGTGTCAGATATATTTCTGGGGATCTATTTTTATATGGGGATATTTCTAGTACCTTTACCTATATGAGAGGCGGTGCTTTCGAGGTTTCAGGATTTTATACCCTGCCCATACGGTAGACCTTACTTACGACTATTCTCCTGCGCATCGCTTATATCATGGTTGCTTAGTTTCTTGACATAGGTACCACATAGGTTACTTGCAGGGGTTATTCTGTAGGTACCTCGGGCCAGATAAGGATCAGACAACACACAACCTTTATGGAGGATTACATCTCTAGAGAGATCTAACCGATTGGTTATTAACCCCACGAGGGCCCTTATAACTAATTTTGATACCTCTGTTCTTTTGCAGGCTGTCTCAGGCCCCTCTTGGGAGAGGCATACCTACTTTAGTGAGGGAGGCCCCTTTCGACCACTTTATCATGTTTGTGTGCATATTGGGCTTTTGTTTATTTTGGTGTGCTCTTTGATTATTATTTGACCTTAGTATTTTGTATTGCGTCATGATTTTTCATTATTATGGATAGTGGAGTCCCTTTGACTCCCTCATTTAGCACTACCTCCTCCATGACATTCTCTCACTTCTTGGGGATGAATCCGTCTGTGTTTCATAATGGTATATAGAATCATGATACTCAGTCAATACTTTGAGCCTCTAATCATCTTCCTCTTGATATGCCAAAAATGCTTTCACCCTTTCCATCCTCTCCCTCGCCTGCTTATATTAATTCTAGTTTTGAATCTCAGGGAATGGTGACTCATTTTTCTACATCTTCTCTTGATAGGAGTCATATCCCTCAACTGACTCTCATAGTGGGAGGTTGGAATCTCCCTTCTTATAGATCCAATTATAGCTTCACTTTTCCAGGAGAAAGTGCTCAAATGGGTGGTTATTCTACTTATTACACCTCATCCATATATCCTTCGTCCGCTATGCCAGTTCCTATGAACACTTTTCCCATGACAGACCTCCATCTATCCTCCAGTATTTCATATGGAGGAAGTCAGTTTTATGGTATGGGCTACCCCCTTCATGGAATCCCTTCATTTGGGGGAAATATATATACTCACCTAAGTAACCTATGTCACGCCTTTTTCTCTTCGCAAACATATGCTTCAATGGTGATGCCTTTAGAAACATCTATTGATCAATTGGGAGGAGGATACTACCTTTCTAGGCTGGTACAGGGTGTAGACCAGAATCCTTCCTGGCCTACAATTTCTCAAAACCATTCTTTCCTAGGACCTTGGTATAAAATTCCGCAACCAACCATCGCCACCACTCCAAGCGTTGCAAGTCATTATGGGGGCACAACTCTAGTCGCCATGAGTCATACTGAAATCACATCTCCAAGCTCGATCAGCCATGTTGGAGAGTCATCGCAAACCTTTGTACATTATGTGGGGGATGAACCACCAGCCTCTGTCATTCGCACTGAGAGCATGTCACCATCCATTGTGAATGACGTTTGGGGCATTCATATGATTGAGAAGCCTTGACATATAGGATGTAGGCCCAAGTTCCTTTGTACGCTTTGTAAAGGAGGTCATTTAACTCGCTTGTGCCCTACTACTGTGGTAGTAGAAGAAGTTCATTCCTTGTCTGATAAGCCTTTGGGTTCGGAGTCGTCTTTGGTTTCCCAACATTCTATTTCTCCTTTTATTGACACAGCAGTCATACCGATGCAATATTCTCCCGACATCGCTCCTATTTTGAGGAGTGAGGCTTTTTTTGACCATGTCATTAACATTTCTATTCATGTACCTTATGAACAAGGGTGAGTTTTACTCTCCCTGAGTACTCTCCCTCCAAGTCTTAAAGAGGTTCCCTTTGAATGGGATGGTCTTTTGGGGTATCAAATTCCTTCTTCTATGCCCTTTCAAATAAGGGGCATTCTTCGATAGATCATTAATAAGGTAACCTTCGTGATTATTTTATCCCCCTCTACTTGAAAAGCTCTGGGTTTTCCCAAGCTTGTGTCAATTGTTTGTTAGTCGCTAACCTTTCACAGAAGTCCTGCACAGGAACCCTAGCCACCCCCATGACATGTCGCTTAGAAAACTCCCAACGAGTCTGGTTTAAGCTATTTTTCGACTCTCTCAAAAAGAGAAAATATTGTCGAGTGAAGTTGTCTCTTTCACACCCATAAATTGGATTTGAAAGGACGTCTATTTGGTGTAAGTTTACCCATTTTTGAAACCAAGTAGACTAAATTCACGAAAAAGGACATTTTTTGGCATTAAGTTGTAATTGCATCTCATTCTCTTGCTTGCAGTATTGATCCTATTGTTGGTTCTCACTTTCGCATTATAAGCCTATCACCTCAACAGTTTGCATCATCATCCAAGAAGAGCCTTGTTTATATCCTTTGCAGCTTGACGCCCTATACCCCAAGAGGAAACATTCCCATGAGTGTCCATATCCTACATGCACCTCCTTGCATTGAGATTAGGTATGTTCCATTGTTGGAACTAGTTTCTTACTTGCACCACTCATTTCCTCCTTTGTATCATAGCATTCATTTGACTATGAAAAA